>AXCO02004607.1:0-20204 GCA_000473525.2 Anopheles melas | reverse complement strand
GCGAGCCTTATGCCCTTCTCGATTGGGGCGTTTTTCATGCGTTAGGAAAAGTACTCGAAAACTCGAATCGTAGCGTGCTGTGTGTGTGTTTTGACCAGGGTTATCAAACACACACACACACACAAAGTGCAAACGCAGTGCTGGATATTAGAACAGTTGAAAAGTGCGACAAGTGATAAAAGTGTGGGAAATAACACGTAAAAGTAAGTGAAATGCAAGAAGAAATGTTCGGGGTTGCAAACGACAGGACCAGATCTCAAAATCGCCTTTGCGAAGTAAAACTGTTACTTGCCAGACAGTTACCGCTGGAAGGAAGGCAAACGGGCACACACACACACACACATGAAATCTCCACGCACCTTCCCTCCAAACCCTGGTAGGTCTGGCTGGAGTGGAGGTTCTTAGGTCCCCGTGGTTTGCAAAACTTCACATACCAAACGGGAGACCTGCTGCACCAAGCACCCAGGCCCAAATGAGTGAACCCGCGGTGTGTGTCCACCTGCCATCTTAATAGCAACAGCACACAAGAAAAGACACTAGGGGACACACAAAAGCAAGCGGTCTGGGTGGGTTGTGTTTCGTCCCACAACATATCCCGCGCGGGCGCGCGAAATCGTACCAAGGTTTGATCGTATTTGAATTTTTATGACTTCGTCGCCAATCGGTGGGTTTTTAGTTTTTGTTTCTGCTTCCCTGTGGCTTCGTCATCCGGGAGAAGTGCACCAGCCAGTTCGGTTGTCCACTTTTCATGGTCAAACGGTGCGGCTGATGGCTGGAAGAGTTTCGTTTGGTGGGTTGTTGTTGCTGTAATGTTGCTGTTGATGAAAAATGAAATGTGTTTATTTTGGTAGAAAGATATCGGGCGGGAAAGGATTAGCGGGTAATCTTCCCTTTTATCCCTTTTCTCCATATGTGTGTGTGTGTGTGCTTGATGAATGTTCGTTTCCTGTCCGAAATGAGTCCTATCTTTTCGGTGTGGGGAAAGATTTTTAATGCCGCTAATCTCTGCTTCGCTAAGTCAGGACCAGATAGAGCCTTCTGGTTGGTAGCAGGCGCTAGTAGCGACACTTACATGCAAACCATTACAAGGTGGTTTCAATCCAAAAATAAAAACAAACCACCCCTCGCTCCAATCCTATCGAAACCGATCCACCCACGGTGTATGGACGGCTGTTTCAAGCAGAAACTGCTTTTTGTATCAGGTTTCCCTCTATTTTTCTTGCTGCATTTGTGCAAATGCAGCCCGCCGATACGCTCGGTTTCGTGAACAGTTGCTACGGCGTTAGGTTTTGCACAAGATAAATGAACATTCATCAGAACCGATCTACACCCTACCGAGCTTTTAAGTGCAGCCCCAACTGCTTGCTATTGAAATTAATGACAAACAGTAAAACGAAATGAGTCGTTATTTTTTTGTTCAAAGACGGTTCTCATCGCTTAGTTTAAAATAAAAAAAAGGTCCGTTTGCTTTTTGTCTTCTTTTCTCACTACACTCGCGCCACATTCCTTAAGGACACTCAGTAAAACGATCGATTTAAATTCGGGTTTACCATAAGCATGAGTTCGGGGCGATTTTGTGCAGACAATTAATTGAAATTTATCACCACAACTGCTCGGTTTGTGGTTAATGGTGCTGTTGGAACTGGGTGGACGTTTCGAGAGCGATGCTGAACCATTTCCCACCAACAGTTGATCGTCTGTTTTTAGAGGTGTTGAAAACCAAAGTATCCACATATCCACCGCTAAGAAGAGATATCGATATGATTCAGCGATAAACGAGCGGGCCATCGCAAGTGATCTTCCTGCTATCGATGCAATGTGGATAAACCGTTTACGAACGGGATCGTATCGGTTTGCGCACCGGCGTAACCGCAATCGATGCTGTGATGCAGGAGAGGGTGTTAAAGGTGCTACAGCGATAATGCTCACTGAAGATTGACTTCTCAAGATCATATCTGATGAGGTGTTCGCTCGGTGGTTTATACTGCTCGTAGTGCAGCGCACATTTGTATCAGATTAATGGGTTTAATATCACCCGCCAAGACGGGGGGTGACTACAGGGAACCAAACACAAAAGGACACATATATACAACATATAACTTCACTGACATTGGGCAGACACTACACCAAAATGGCTGCACTGGTAAATTGGTTTTATGTATGATAAAAGGGAAAAGGCAAAAAACGGAAAACAACCAACACGCAATTTTTACAATCGTTTTGATACATTTAGCTTTCAATTTACGTCCAACGATCCCTCCTTGCTCGATCGCCCTTCCACCCCAAAAACACTGCGCGAACCGAAATGTGCACTGAATGAAATCAATTTTTTTTCCTCTGCTTTCCACCATTGTCCGGTGATGAATGTAGTGTTTTGTTGTTTTCGGTACACCATTTCCTTTACCTTTACGAGCAGTTTCCGCTTTCCTTGCCACCACGATCGCAGGGATGCAAAGCGAAATTCGAGAGGTATGTGTAACCCTGTCCAATTCCGCTTCCCATATTGAAGTCTCGGGTCGGGTCCCCAAAAGCGGGCCGGAGTCTGATTCTTTGATGCATTTTGGCAACCGGAATGGATTAACGATTTGCAGTGATTTATTGCAAGTTCGAATTTCATTAAGCGGAAGCATGTCGACGGGTTTCGTTTTGCGATGGCATTGTTGGGGGAGTTTGTGACCCAGCATGTTAACGGGATTTGTCGGGAAACAACGGGAAGGAACAAAATTGTGTTTGATTACGATACAATAAAACAAACGAAGGTAGCATGATAAACGAAAGGTTTATGCCCGGTGTAGATTGAATGCACACGCGGCGGCGGGTACATGTAATCCAATTAACAGCGATACAATGCAATCTCCAGTGCTTGGTGTAAGTGGGTCAACCGGGGTTCGGGGTTCGGTGCTTTTTGATCGATCAACGTTGCACCACAGGTGATCTTTCCTTGCGCTTTATCTCTCTACAACTCTTCACTCATGAATTCCAACAAGAATTGTTCCGCGTCTCCCTGGTGGTTCTAGCGAGTGGAAGAGCTAATTACGCTAGAATCACGCAATTCGGAAGATCGCTGCGTGTCGTGAACAGTTAGCGGGTTATAAATCATTCTTGTTCGTGTGCGGAATAATTAACGACCGGATCGATACTAAATGAAAGAAATGAAGCATCATAAACTGCTAGATGAAACCCACCAAAGATCCAGCATTGCCCTAGCGACCCAGGTCAGGGTGCTATATTCTGAATCCTGAACCGATTGGGCGTATCTGTAGAACCCGCCGAATAGAATGTTTTAGATAGTATGCTCGTGTCATAAAGTATCAGTGATCAGCGCGCAAGGCATTGTGTTGGATGCTCCAAAGTCTTTAGGGTTCCTAGACATTTTAAGATCTTCCACTGTTCCTTCTTTGATTGTACAATCTACAACAAAGGAATGCTTCGCCCGATCGATCAACAGTTCCGGCGCCCGCACAGGCATTAAAGGAGAAGCTAGCTATAAACTCGTACATTGACCGCCTTTTCTATGATTCCTTGTGCCAGTCAATCGAGTCAGAGTCAACCAACTCAGCGCTGGGAGTCCAAATTGCAGGGGCACCCAAAACAAAAACCTCTGGTACCCGTCTATCGTCTTACTGCCAGCGACACGTTGGGCGCCACTCGCTTCCATTTGGGGCAGAGTTCGGGGTTGGATCGTCATAAAACCGCACATTTACTACGTGATAATAATACCATATCGAGCGGTAGAGCGGCCACGGATCCGAAACATCCGCATGTGTGTCTTTGCCATTTGCGGGGAGAGGAGAAGCGGGTGCTTAGGACAGTTTAGGGCTGCACAAGTTGGTTGGTTTACGACGAGTAGACCAATTAAATCGATTGGTGACAAACCCGAAGTACGGTGCTTGGGTTTATAAACATATGGGCAGCGATGCGTTTGTGTGTCTCAACGAATGTGCTTATCTGGCTCACAGGGCCATCATTCTATGACGTTTCTTTGTTCATGATGACGTAGAACGTTCTTTTTGGGAAGCAGTAATTCTTCAAAATATTAATTAGGGAGGAACGAAGAAGTGATCCTTTATTAAGATGGGCTTGTTGCAACAAGACGCAAAGGATATAGCTGCACCGGTTCTTTCCAGATCTTATTATCTCGCCTAATTAATCGAAGGGTTTCCTAATGATCGATTCCAACGGTGTCTCCTCACCTTCAGTCATCCCACCTTTATGATGACCGAGGTGAGAATCTCGCTTTGCTGAAATGATATGTTTATGGTTAGTGGGGATGTGCATCGGGTTAAACATCACCTTCCGCCGTCTGGTTCGTATTAAAAACTCATTTCCTTAATTGAAAGGTTTCTGATCCAGGGCGGCAAAGATCCAACGCGATCGCAAGCCACGATCGATCGAGCCACAAATTCTCAGAGCTTACACCTTTGGCAGTGTGCAGCAGTGTGTTTGAAACCGTTGATTATGAGTGGTCAAACAAAAAAAAATGCACACATTAATGATAACTTTGTTGTTTCTTTGCTCCGCTTTCTGCAGGCTCCTACACGGTGACGCGGTTGAGGATCATCGGGTGCGGAAGACTTTACGACTGCCACTGCACTCCTTCGTAATCTGATCCCCGAAGGTGGCTGCCAGAAACTGGCAAATCCATTAACGTTTAAATTGCTCTACGCTTTCGGTGAAACCGATCCCGACCGATCGATTGTGCACAGATCGTTCGTGCCCGGGTCGAACACGTCGTTGCGCTTGATCGGCTTGCTGGCGCCGCCATCGCTGAAGCCGTTTGAATGTTTGTTTTGCTTAATTGTTATTTGTCTCTGTTTAATTAATAATTACTCCACGCCCGTATAAGGGTAAGCTCAAGTGTTCTCGTGATACGGTGGAAGAGACGGAAAAAAAGCATAACACAAAAGTGCAAAACGTACTTGAGAGCAGCAAAAGTCAACGGAACGTCGTCCTTACGGACGTAAGAACGCAAAATATTTTTCGACCTCCAAAAAAGAGTGAAGCGAGTGCGTGCGCGCTCCGTCGACACACAGGTTTGCACTGTTTAAATCTTGAAAGTGTTCTTCAAAAAGTTCAATGGTAGGATTACGGGTTTGAACCTCAAAAGTGCCTCCTCAACGTTTCCTAAACCCACCCGAGCGAGTGAATGAGTGTGTTCTCAGTGGAGTGTAATAAAGAAAAAAGAAACGAAGAATTACCTTAAACGTTGTGACACCTCATCGTTCCCTTGACGGCTGTCAAAGCAAAACACGAAACGGGCGAAAGAGCTCAGTCAGTGGCGGCGAGGAGCGTAAAAAAAGTATTACTCGTGACCAAAGTGCCGTAACGAAATAGTGCGTGTGTCGGAAGTACGACCCAGCGTGCCTGTTACCTCGATATCCCCTGTGCACTTTGTTTTCGGAAGCGGAAACGGAGCCAGCAGCAACAGCACCAGTGCAGTGCAACGTACGACACAGCTCAATCAACAGAACGGACGGACCGACGGACGGGACACTGAGCACTCAACCGAATGTCACCGTCCTAATGAGCGGAATTAACCGTTGAAGGTAGGCCAAAAGGGGTACATGGAGTATGCAAATTTAGACACGTATGCTTTCGGGTCTTCGGACCGGATTTGGGAGTACTTCCGCTGACGTGGGTCCCCAGTCCCCGTTTGCCGCGTGGGTGTGCCTTTTTCTTCGGGGTCTTTCACTCTACCTAACGCAACACCTACGGTGACGGGTACAGGACAGGTACGGTGGAACCGACGAACTGTGAAGGTGACAACACGTTCTCCTATCATAGCGAACTGGGACGCAGGTGTTTCTGTACAGTTACCAAGAAGTAGGTTCCTGCCAGACAGCGCAATACTAAGTTAGAATCGAATATCTTTCATTTCAATTGACGGAATGCGGCTTCATGTTCGTGATCTGATTGTTGCGAGTGCTGTTTCGTCTATTCTGTAAATCTCATTTGAATGATAAATAAACCGTGTGAGACAGCAATGACTTAAGGTTGCAGTAGGCTTTGTTCAGACTGTTCGTCTGCAGGCAGGCTGCTGCTGCCCTTCTAGGGGTTGGAGGATGCAGATTGAAAGGGGAAACTGGTAAACTGGTCATTGCCCTCCACTGATTGGGGTCAATGTTTTCGGGAAGCGCTAAAGATGTGCAGTGAAATATGTTTTGACAGTGACAGTGTTGCTTAATGTCTCGTTTTAACAACACAACTCGTTCGCTGTTCGTTGCTGCCCTATCAACCAATGTGACAATCGTGCTTAAATGGAGTGTTTCGCAGCTAAATGCATGTTAAATGAGCGATCAATTGAAGCTGCACGGGATGGCTCAAACTCTGGGGTTGTTTTTTTGTAGATCTTCCTGGAGCTGATGTCTAGAATTAGATTCGTCATTCTGCGCCCACCGCATTCGATTTAATCGAATGCCCATTACCTTGCTTTCGATGCATAATTGGTCTCTTATGTAATGATGGACGAATGCCACTTTATCCGCCTCTCCCAAAAGTAAATGCAATCGTCCGTACAGCAATTGTCATTCGAAAAGGAGCAGCCTCATTATTCATTCATGTTTTTCTTTCCGAACTGTAGGATTAAGCCCGCTACTACAGCAATCCCAAGACGGTGTGTGCGTGCGTGTTTGGTTTCGATTGGGAATGAATATGGAAAATTGATATTAGTCATAATAACACCCGTGTATTGCGCGCGCGATTGTAAGTCGTACCCTTTATGCTGTGCCTTCTTCTCTCCCTAAATAGCTCTTCAAATCGTTCGGCGTTTATGTTAATGGTTTATTATTTTTTACACCCCAAAACCGTGGGCGTTTTGTAGCCTATCGCACCGGGCTCCACTCGCTGCACGGAAATCATTTGCCATCGGCCTCCAGGTGGCTGGCTGTCGATTGGGCAGATTTCCTGCAAACCCGGTGAGAAATGATCGAATGTTAACGAACGGAACCAATCAATTGAAGTGTTTGGAACGATTTGTTACGTTCGTCGCTGGCGGTTCCTTCATCTCTGGTCGGTTCTCCCAGCACAGTGTCTTGTTTGAGGGAGGTTTATTGGACGCTGCATACATTCTTGAGATCTGTGTTTAGATCTGTAAACTGAAGCTGTTGTTATGTTAAGGCCAGTATTGTATACCACCCACCAGAAGCCAGCACGCCATTCCGGCCGGTCGGTTCCAACGATGGTGGTCCAGGGCGATCAATTCTTCCCTAATCGGGTTACCTTTTCGGGAACCGCCTTATGGCGTCTAGTGGACGGGCTAGCTAACTTATGGGGCTAGCGCTAATAACTAAACAGCGCAAAACGCAACGACCCAACGATGCGGATGATGAAGTTCATCACATTAGCAAACCGGCAGCAAAGATCACGGAACCGAACACGAGCCAGACCTCTTCGCAGGGATGTGTCTTGGCTAATTGTGGTTGATTTATGCATGCTGACAGCGGGTGCCTACTTCCTTTGGCGATTCAGCCGGCGAGGATCACCTCGGTGCTGGAGCAGAGGCCGGTAGTAACGACAACAGACCGTGGTCGTAGCTGGAACGCTACTGCGAGGATAACTGCTAATGGCTTCGGGGCGGAAAAAAACCAAATGTACCGAAGCATGCATAACCCTTTTGCCTATAGCTGCGAACCGTCGCGCGCATTGGAATTCCTGAGGGGCGTGAGAATTTACGAGCCCTCAGCGGGTCTCATATCGAGCATGTGCCAATATATCGATGGTTTGATGCATAAATAATGCACCACGTGATGGTGTCTTGCGATCAATCTAGGACACGTTGCGAGAGTATCTTGCAGACGGACTGGCCAGACCCCGGACTGGGTTTTCTGCGAAAATCTCCTACCGTAGCACCTGACTTGATTAAACACATACACACACACACACAGACACGCTTCCTCCATTGGCTACAGGTATATTTTATTTATATTCATATATATAGAATAAATCGTTGAGGGTTGTTTCTTGGAAATCACTTCCCTGCGAGATTGCGCATGAAGGAGAGCAAAAAAAAAACTGCCCCAAGGTACGATATGTCGTTTTGCCAATGAATGGATGAGATATGGAATGGGGCATGTTTTGCAATATTTCATAACCACAAACAGCATTATTCACGGCACGAACTACTACCCAGGTCCGTGCTGACATGCAGGCAAATGGAGGTAAATGGAATAATAATTCCGAACCAACCGTCTCGAGGGAGAGGGAGGGAGACGGATTCCAGACATTGTACTATTGCGGGATCCGATTACCTTACTCGATGGGGGTGATAACTTACTCGATTTTCAATTAGCGTGTGTGTGTGTGCTTCTCGAGTTGTTATTTCATTCTTATAGCCCATTCAATAAATTCTCACTTATTGAGCAAAATAGCTTCGGTTGAGTGCAGCATGCGAATGCATACACAGCAATTGATCGCGGTGTCATTTGATTAAGCTCATGATGGAGGTGTTAAAAGAAGTGTTTGGATATCATGCTTTTGTTTGTATACATACAGGACGGAATGAGGGTTGCAGTATCGCTTTGTGAAGCACACAAGGTCAACAGGGATCTTTTCTCCATCTTCTATACCATGTTGCTCTATACCATGTAACTTATTTTCTTACTGGATACTGCTGGATAATGTTCTGAATCTCCGGAGGCTACAACAGACCCCTTACCAACGGTAATCGGTATCTCACCATCTCACAACACCGTCACCGAACCGTTTGAAGTGTGCCGTTTCTTTCATCACTCTTCGCCATCACATTACACCACGAATCGCAGCTAGCATATTGAACGATCCACACACACACACACACACACACACACACACACACACACACACACACACACACACACACACACCACCCGCCAGTTATTGCATTGGGCGCGTTGGGACGCAAACCAAACCAGCATCGATCATCGGACATGTTAAGCGGTTAAGTTACAACGACCTTTGCCGGTATGATCGAAACCTGTCATTTTGTCCACATTGCGCACCGATCATGAGCTGCGGAAAAAATAAAATAAAACAGAACTCCTCCAGCCCGAATTTGTGGCAGATTAAGCAACTGTTCGCGATGCCAGATTTTAGAGTAGAAGGGACGACGGGGAGTGGACTGAATAAAATAAAAATCATCATACCATCATTCGCCCACCGACCCAGCTAGCCACACGCCCATGGGAAGAAGGACACGTACAACAATGTGGCCGGTTGTCTTACGGTGTGTCGTTGATTTTTTTTTTGTTTTGGTTTTGTTGGTGGCCTCGGACGATAAACCGCCAACGCATCGTGTTTTGCCATTGGCACGCAGGAGGGGATGTGTGTTCTGTGAGCTGAGCATTAGGTTCTCGGCTTTGCCGTACCTTTCAGTGTGCAAAGCAGTGAGACTTTAGTGTTTCTTTTCTTCGCAAAGGTTTGTGGTGAAAATTTAAAAATGATCACCAGACTGCGAATGATTCATTGCGCACCCGCAACCGCTGACCAAGGGGGTGAAGGTTTACGCGATTGTGTGTGTGTGTGTGTTGAAGTTTTAGAAGAATCCAACGGAAGAAAACAATCGATAATCTCTTGAAAACATCCACACTGACACAGCGAAGCCCGAAAACGGTCCGGCTGGGTTTAGCATTTTGACGGCTTGCTTCGACGTTCGACCCGGTCTCTGGCGGTATGCGTGGGCGCGATCGAGTGGTTCTTTTTTGATTTTCTTCACCGCACTCCCATTTTCGGACTGGCACACCAAAACCATCGACCATCCCTGTCATCGTCGTCAATGGCGTCCGGTCAGAAGGGTTCCCGAGTTGCTGCAGATACTCATGTGCGGACATTTGCTCAGCAAACGGTTACCTCAATCTCCGTGGTTTGAAGTTGATTGTTCACCAGCCGAAGGTGTGGTGTGATCGCATATCTAACACCTTACACTTTGAGGGGCGACACTGAATGGGTCTAAAGTCGCACTCCCTGTTTCATGCAATGCTCGCTTCACGTTGAAGCTTGATCGTTAAGCAAGTTGAAATTTCGGCAACATCTCCAACCACAGCATTGTGCATGCGATCAAGTTTCGTCCGTTTGCAGGCGTTGGCGTTGGATCAGAATGAGTCAGAACAGTTCTTGGCGTTTCGGGCCTTAGCTCCCGGATCCCGACACGGTGTGGGACAAGGAGACTGAAAATTTGTGAAATCAATTTTGGCACAACTTTAGCAAATAGCGACGATCGATCGATCGAAGGCCTCCGATGTCCGATTTGCAGCTAACCGTACCCAATGGGTCGATGATTTTATGGGTCGACTCTCGAAACACGCCGGACACAGCAAAACAGCGCGTTAAGCGAGTTCACCGATTTGTAAGAGCTATAAATTTAGTCCCGCTAATAACTGACCGATTGTTTCAACGTTCCGGGTGTTGGCTGGCAGGCTCTGACTGATTTGCGATCGAACTTGATGGTTTAATAATGATGTTGCCGTTGATGGAGTTTGTTAGGATAATGGTTTTAGTGGTAAAGTCGGCACAGTTTTGTTTCTTGGTTTGTTTCTTGGTTTGTATGCAAATCGACCGATCCCTCCTTGTTGCTAGACATTTGCATTGAGTGGGAGATGACATTCAGCATCTCTAGTAGGCCGTTGACTTTCGCGACATGACAGATACAAGCGATATTTCAAGCAATTTTCCAAAACAAACCCCCGGGCTCTGCCGATAGTTGTTAGTTGAGGAACGTTTCCCCGAGCAGTTCCTGTTAGGAGTGGTATAGCATTGACTTCTTTCAGTTCCATTTCACAAAAAGCTCCCCAAAATAAACCAACCATCTCGAGCGAGGATGGAGGTTGTTTTCTTCACGCCTGAAGCCTCTTCTGGGCACGATTGTCACCAATTGTCTTCTTGCAACTTGATCAAGGTAAACGAGAAGACACGGCTCTCGGAGGATTCGTTTTGGCCAAATTAAACCTCCACGCCGTGTACTTGATAAAAGCAATCGTGCAATTGTGTGAGTGCTTTTTTTTGTTCCCCTTCGGAGCACGCCTTCCGTCTCGAAGGGAAGCCAGGAAGCAACACATTTGCATACGTCGTATACGCGATTGTCAACCTTTCACAGCGGGTTTGGCTCCCGTACGCCGAACACCATCCAATTCCCCCAGCGTGTCGCCCAATGTCGCCACGGTAACCTCTGTGCGGTGCGACTGATTACGCGAACGCTCTCCACCAACGACCTTCAAGGTCGTCTGCCTAGCGCCGGTCATATTTCTTTCAGCGCTGCGCCATTGCGCCTTCCGCCGCCGGCTTGCGTGGATGTGGCGAAAACATTTCACCACGACCTCGAACTTCTCCAGCCACACCATCTTTCACGGCGTCACGCACTCGTAGGCTGTGGTTTTTGTTTGTTTTGGAGTTATTGGGATGTCCGGACGGGAGGCAAGATCACAGACTGTGCGAGTCGGGACGTTATTTAACGCTATGTGTACGCATATACTTAGCGACTTGCGGTGCGGTCATACGGTAACAACAACAACAACAACAAAAGCGAAAAAAAGACCCCCTTCCCGAAAGTTGCAGCAGAGCATCGGTGGCCAAGGCGTAAGGCCACCTGGATGGCGCCAGTCAACAGTCGCCAAATGGTCGTTGTAGCCTTGCGGTACACGGGAGCCACCGCTACAATAAAGGTGGCTCGAGATAATTATAAACGTCTCTCTCGCTCCCGTTCCCCCCTCTTCCCGGGAAGGATCGGTACGACCACTTCCAGAACCAGTACGACGCAACGATCTCGATCTCGACTCACTCACAGTCCCTTATACGCTTGGCCAAGTCACCAGTCACCAGTCACACAGCACGACTATAAAATATTACCAACGCAATGAGAGTTGCCTTCAGTTGGTGCCTGCCGTGTAGCTTATTGCTCACTCGCTGGAACAACACACGGGACACCCTTCACCCTCCCCGCAAATCCAATGCCCCCACGAGCGGATGGGGGAAAGGGAAACGACAAAACTATGCCCAAATTTGGCACTGCCCAAAGGTCGCGCGCATGTGCACATTACTGTCCCCTCACGACCCCTCCGCCGTTACTCGCGGTACGGGATCTGCCTTTACGAGCCGCTAGCTTCCGATGACTCAGGAGGACGACGACGACGACGACGACGACGACGGTCAGCGTTCTACGATCATCCCCAGAGCGCAACCGTGACGCAGCGCAGATATGGCCATTATGTAATGAGGTTCCATTATGATCCTCCTTCTTCCTATGGAACGTGCGGCAGTGTGTGAGGCGTCGATTACAACCATCGACGGTTGAAGGTTTTAAATGCGATGCGTTTGTTGGTCGTACTTTGTCTGTCCGGTTGAGGACACCCTGTGGTGCTAAAAAAAAGGCAGCAAAACACAGCCAGGCATGCATTAATCTGACTGCCGCTTTGACAGTTTCAGCGATCAAAGTCGTTGCCTGATGGAGATAAAGCTAGTAATAAGGATAATACTGCCAGCACAAGGGACACATGCCGCTCTGTGCTCTGTTTTTATTTACAACATAAGTGCTAATTGTAACGCTTCAGTGGTACAAATAATCTTTTCGAGGGTATGATCACGATCATGATCTGTCGGTTGCCTCGAACTGATTACCTTGCTATTACGATCCTGATACGACTGACACGCTGGAGCGCTGATCGCTCTTAGTGCAGTGTGACGGTAGAATCAAACCGAAGAGGAAGTATGAAGTCAGCGGTGTACATTTAACCTAACTGGTTCTTCATTATTTACTGGAGATCGAGAATTGAAGATAGGATAGGATAAAGGGTAAAGACGTAAGGTGAAAGTGCACGTGTTTATGATCTTTAGAAGAAGTTAACGTAAGTGAAGTTCTACCTAATTGTGATCAGGCGTATTATTTTTGCTTAGTGATTTGCTTGTGGTCAGCTCGAAGACAAAAAAAAACAGCCATAAGTCAACTCAAACATATGACTCGATCCTGCAGATAACCTGCTTTTCATTTTGTACATACTTGCTTGTTGTAGCATCTCGTCGAAGAGCTGCAATAAATCAAACGCTGTCGATACACGTACTACTTTAACAAGCGATGCCACAAATTCTCGCAGTTTCCCAGCGATGAGAAACTGCACACAGCAAATCGGTCGTAAATAGGATTAAATGAGTGCTCAGCGAAGCTTAAGCCGCACTTGCTGCATTGACCTCCACACTTTGTTTCCCCCGTCGTCGGTAACATCTCCAGTTTATAACGGGGTCAAACCGTGAATTGCCTGCCAGTGAAAGGGGCGCACACTACTTCAGAAGATGCTATGCATGCGTCACCATCCTTCCCGGGCTCTGGATTGGGGAGGATACATTTACGCCAATAAATGAATCGCATCGCCATCGTTACGCGTACTGCTATTAAGTAACGGGCCGATATCGGTTTGGAGTTGATTGTGTACAGGGGGGGGGTAGATGGGGGTAGACCAGAGATTCACACGGGCAGTAGCATCAGCGTGGGCATTTCAGCATGCAATAAACGTTTGTAGATGCTAATTCATTCGACGATCGACGATAATGATGAGTGCGGCGAGTAGATAAACCTTTTACTTGTTTTTTAAATACACAGTGTGATTGTGTACAGATTGTGCTGACCAGTAGTAGTAGTTGGGTCACGCTAGGCTTAATAAACACTGCACTACGCGGATTAATGGAAAGAAAGTAACCATTGAGCGTTGATTCAGAAGCAAAAGGTCACCTCGATCAGTGCGAGTTCGTCATCGTGGCCTTGCTTGGAATTGATTGATTAATTCAGTGGGGCTTGATGTTCAGGATGCATTATGAACTGGGCGATCTCTGAGCATCATCATCACCAGCAGCAGCAGATTGCCTTCAAGCCGCTTTCGATGTACCCTGTCTCGACTGAAACAAGCCTGTATTCGCTATGCAGACAGTGTCCAGACGAAATTCCAAACCTCAGACGTGAGCATATGGTGCATTCTTCGACCTCGGCTTACGTAAGCCGTACTAGGAAGTTGGGAAGAATTCGCTTGCGCCTCTATGCTTCGCTCAAGCAGTAGTTGCACTTCAGCTTATCGCAAAGCGTAACGTAAACCATAATGGTGCTAATCCTGCTACTGCAAACATATGTTCCTAGAGACGGCGAGAGCAGTGCGCGCTGAAGTGGTGGTTCGAACCACTAATTGATTGCCACTACTCGCCATATTCAATCGATCGTTCTATTTCTGCGTGCGAACACACACGAGCTCAGCACACTTCAAACCACGGTGGACAATGAACTCTGGAACGCGCAGTGTATCCGGAGTTACGGTGCCGGATGCCACACCTTGGTTGGAATGTTTCTTTTCTGGCCGAGGTGTTTTGAGCTGGCGAATGGATCGATGTTAGCAATAGGCTCCCCGTGTAGGCATGTACGTTGCCCAAAAAAAACCCATTAGCATATGTTTGACTTTGAGTTTTGATAAAAATGATGGCGCATTCTTTTCATCTTTTGGGTTTAGGTTCGGACGACCTTGTGCGATTTTTTTTGCTAGTAAAGCAAACGTATTCTTTTATCTACAAAAGAATACCACCAGTATGGTTTTACACATGTGCACATGTTGAAGTACACAAGTTGAGGTGGCGCAACAGACAGGTTCAAAAAGATTTTGGAATGGATATATTTTTGTCAACCTCTTTTTTTTTTCTCTCTCTCTCTCTCTCTCTCTCTCTCTCTCTCTCTCTCTCTCTCTCTCTCTCTCTCTCCTTTTCTCTTTCTCAGTTCTACAGACATACAGCCAGCAGCAGCAGCAGCTGCTCGCCAGGCTCTCGACCGGAACTGTTCGGGTCCGGTTCGATCCGGCGTTGGCGCCATGGTCGTTCGCTTTCCTTAAAAGGACTTAGCTCGACTTGATCTCGCGTCTGCGATGTCCGCGAGAGATCATAGCTTGTCTCACCCCCTCCTCTGTACGGGTGCCCTTCTTGTCGATCACCTTCTCATTGCATGTTTTCGCTTTCTCGCTTCCTCCCAGAGCCTGCCCGTAGTCCATCACTGCCCGTTTGTCTCACATTATCGCACCTCGCTAAAGCTGGTGAACGTTTCATCCCGCTCCCTATCTTACCCTGCGCGCCCGCACACGGCTATGGCCGGCTGGATGTGTATTTATGTGTGATCATCATGGAGGACAAGGGCAAACTTCCACCTTCGGTTTTTACCTTCGGCTCGAATACTGACTCTGCACAGCAGCAGCGTGATCTCCATCTTCCGATTGTGGTTGTGGAACAGCGATACAAAAGGGGGGGTGGGGGGGGGGGGGCTGCCCATACGATGCTCGCCACAGTTGGTACTGAATTTAATCATCTCCAATCGAGTCCGCAGATCGATAATTTGCAGTTTGTCTGGTGATTTATTGGAGCAACGATGTGTAAAGGCGCGACACGGCCCAACAGTGATCGCGCCTGCGGGCTACAAAGCGTCGGCAAAAGCGGTCGCGCCGAGGAAAGGACCCACCGCACTCATCAATTTGGAGGAACGCGGGCACGAGCGCGTGCGTGTATCACGCGCTATTTTGATCGCCCCGCGGCAAGGCGTCATTTGTTGCGTACATATTTGCATAGGAACGCGTCCGACGAAGCTGCCAATTTCCACTAGGTATGTGGCTAGATTTGGAGGGGGTTACTGGCTGCCATAGCACGATCAGGGCGCTCCGCTAATCATGGGCTTAAGGAGCTCGAGCTAGCGCTTGATTTACTAGCTTTCGAGCAACAGGTGTAACCCTAACCCTCGCGCTAACCATTCAGCAAGCCAGCTAACTAGTGCCAGCGGGTGGTGTGCTCAATTAAACTAGTCGCCAATTTGTAGACAACCCCGTTAAGGAGCCACGCGGATCAGGTTTCGGTGGCACCGGATTCAAATGAGGGCGAGATTTGATTTTCGTGAACCAATGTGGGTACCGGTCAGCAATTATCAGCTCATTTTCACCTTCGGTAAAGACCAATTGCTAGCCCCAGCCAGGGGCAAGGATGAACCGGTTGCCATCCAAGGCGAAAAATAAACGGACGATTCATTCAAACGCAGACTGGCTGTGGTCATCCATCATCTGGGCCGGTGGGTACGTCTCAGAGTTCAGCTCAAAGTTCCATCGCGGGACAAGTGTCACCAGATTTGTCCAGCGTCCAGTTTTGTGTTGATGGAGGCGTCCAATTTCGTCCGCTTGCCAATTAAACGTCACACGCGCCCGTAGGTTGCGCTCGGTTGGATCGCAAGATGGATTTGAGCGATGATTTGCATAAAAGTAAAAAATAAAATAAATCATGCTGCCCCCCCCCCTCCCTCCCCACCCGGTACGTGAAGCCCCATTGCGCAACAGAAGCTTACGGCTAATTTTGCTGAAAAAAAAGCATGCCCCGTAGTAGAAAGTTTCAATTTTTGGCGTACTGATTGAGTAGAGATTGCGAAAGAACCAGTATTGTCCGCTCACGCGTCAACCAGGTCGCCGTGTACATGTTTTGGGGGATTTTTAACAGGTCCCCACAACACAACACCGGTCCAATGTCTAACGCACGCACGCCCGCAAAGACAGCACGGGCTTGGAGGCTAATACGGGTGATGCCTCATTACCCCTATGCTATTTCCGGTCTCGCAAACCGGAGCCAACCTGGGTACTGGCTCCATAAATGATGTCATACCGATCGTTCCTCGGTAGCAGAGAGAAGAGTGGCCCACAGTGGATGTGGCAGCTGGCGGGGCCTTAACGGGTACGCCAACGCGCACGGTACGCGATACGCAGCCCAGCAGCAGCAGTAGGTGAGGAGGGCCTCTGTGCTGCTACTACCAAATCAAGCTGCCTCTCTACTTGCTGTGCTTAGGAGGTTAATAGACGTAGCCGTTTTCGCTGGCAACGTGAGGAGGTTGCTTTCGGCTCTATCACTCGGAGGTGTTTGTTGCCTTCAGCACGTGGCCCTGCTGCGCGGCCTGTTCTTGCGTACACTGGGTACAACTCACTAGATTGCGCTTAGAAAGCTAGGCAACTCAAACTGCTGGTCCCTTTTTGCGGCCGTACGTCGCACAAAATGGTTCGCAGTTTCTGGAGCTCCTCATTCATGGATTCGGGCGGCTGCATCAACCTTCTCCCCCCGCTTCTATGCGGCCTTCATAGTGTTACATTTCTCTCTCTCTCTCTCTCTCTGTCACTCTGGTACAGGGGACACTAGAGCACGTGTTATCGCGAGTAGGCCGCAAGCATGGAGCGTGAGGTTAACCGGATCGGTCGGTTGACACCGTGCTGCGTACGCAATGTGTGTCTCTCGTTTGCCCCCGTTTTTGGGGAGTATCACTTCAAACGATCGCGTTTGATTGGTGACCACGCTCTGGGGTCACGCATGCCGAAAACTCATGAATGAAATCGATTCGTCACTGAGCACGTTGTGTGTGGTTGTGCGTGTTGTGGTCGCGGGTGTTGAACGCTGGGTCGTTGGGTAATTAATTGTGTGACGTGCGTCTCTGGTAACTGAGGGGTGCATTTGAAGGGAAACTGAAGCGGTAGGATGTGTCTGATCTTTTCGAGTTTTGAAAAATGGATCATAACTTTGGAGCGATTGAGTTACAATTAGTCACAACAAGGGGGGGGCCTTTTTCTTCGTGTAGATGGTATCTCGTCGGTTGTTTCGAAACGAATGTTGATGATTCGAGGTCGGATAATTAGCTCGGAACATCATCTATCTTTTCTCTCTCGCTCGTAACATAGTGTTTGGTTATTGCGTTTGATAAATTTAACGAATTTTTCTCCTTTACATCTATTTATTGCACCCCGCCTACAGTAAAACCATATAACAGGAAGATCGAGGTAAAATGCACGATTCAATTGCTTTACCATCTTTACTTGCACTAAATCATCTCCCACCGGCTCATCGTCTTAATGTGAAACAATTGATGCTAATGAAATTACGCTCGCTGCCCACAAAAGCCATGCCACAGCCTAGGAATCGGACTCGATTTCACCATCCTCGTTGGCATATGGAAAAACACGTATGAGCGAGCACCGATGCATGAAACCCTTTTCACACCCAATAAAACCCATTCATCATTTTGTGGCGTCCTTCGAAACCGCCGCTGCTGACCTTTCTGCGCGCGGTGCCCGGGGTGGGCTATGTGCAGCAAATTGGTCACGCCTTTCGCAAGGGGAGGGGGGGAGGGTCGGCCGGAGGTAAACTGCAACCGCGCGCTTCGATCCGTACCGATCGGAAGATGCTTGCTGTACGCCAAAGGTTACACGCCACTATCGCGCGCAGGAACAGAAGGAATAGAGGAATGTGTCGCATCGAATTGTGCTTCCACCCGTGCTGCACTGGCTGGCGCCTAACCGGGACGGGACGGGTAAGGGTTGTCACCGCGCGAAACGCATAAATTACGCGAACGCGAATAAATTAAGTTATTTACATGTGTGTGCCCGCGCACGGTTCTTTGCTTCGTTTGCGCTGTTTGAGCTTTTTCGGTCGCGCGATCACAGCAGTGCAAACGGGATGAAACGGTTGAATGTGTGTAGCACCGACTGAAAGGGGAGCGTTTTCGTACGCGTATGAGGGTCGGACACCCCCCCAAGCACCGTGCCGCGCGTAATGCATTTGCAGTGCTTTTGGCGTGCCACAAAACAATGCAGCTTTCGGAGCGACTAATCTGCACGCGATCGCGTACTACCGAGACAATGGACAGACACACACACACAAACGCGCGCGTGCTCTTGCACACTGGTTGGCTGAAGGGTTTGGCCGATGCAGTGCAGTGGCCACTGCGGGAGGCATCCGAGTTCGGGAAGGTGCAACACGCTGATTGAAAAATAAATCACCAGAAACACGCAAACTGGCCAATAATACCGATGGAGCGATGCATTTGTTCCGTTGCCAAGTCGGCAAAGTTGGCAGCAGTCTATGCCGTCTGCTTGTTTTCCAAAGTTTTGCATAACACATTGGTTCAAACACTATGAAGCTGCCAGTTGAACTTTTGGACGAAGTGCATAAGGTTCAAACCATGCTGTCCCCTTCACAAAACAAATGACACATTCGCCTGGGGGTGTGGTTGACGCCCTAAAAGCTTCACGCTTGCAATCCAACCGGCGCCAGGGTGGTGTTGAGGCCCTCTTTTCCAACGTTCGCAACAGGTGCGGGAGCGCCATAATCGAGATATGCACATCATTGTGATCGGCAATAGCTGTGTGTTGGATGGGCACAACACACAATTGAATGGGCGATAATTGTTGTTCCATGCTTCGCGGATTCACTACACGCTCACGATTTCCCTCCCGGTTCTGGCGCACCTCGGTCGTCGTTCTCATCCTGCATACGACGTAGAACCAAAATCGTAGCAAACGGGCGGGAACAACACGGATCGACGGATACGATTGAAGGTTTGCTGCTTTCTGTCCCGGGCTTGGGTGTGAGACCTCCCTCCATTACTGTATCATTAACCCGATCGGAACCAATTTGAAGTCGTTACGATCGATAGGTTAAGCTTCGGTAATAAATGGCGTGTTTGTGATCGAAGTATATTCTCGCAGTGACGATCGGTGATACACCACGCTGGAGTACTACTAGATGAAAAGGAGGAGAATTAAACTGTACATCGATCAAGATTAAAACATTAACATCTGCACATTAGGTAACAACGGTGCTGTATACTTAAGGACACAAGGTACCAATCAGTTGAAGATGCACCATTTAAGCTGTTGAAATATAGCACACATATAAAGCTTCGAGTATGTTTAACTCCATTGGATGTAACCCGAATCATAAATTGAAATCAGTTCAATAAAATTAAGCCTGAAGGCCTTGTAACCTATAAGGCAATAATGTGAGAAATTAATAAAGATTTGCACCACCATCGATCCAGTACTAATTAGCGCCTTATATCGCCTGCTACAGCTAAGCCCCAAAATACTGTAAACAATTGCGTTTCAATTTATCGTCCCATCTACGGGTAGTTGTTTACACGCTTATACGCTTCCCAGGGAGGACGCAATAAATTCTACCCGCGACGCACTAAACTTCTCATAACTGTCAAAGGACATCCTCCCATGCCGCCAGTCATCCCCAAAAATGGACGGCGAAGGAAGCGTTTAGGGTTATGAGAAATGTATGCCTTCAACCTTCACCCTGCCCCCCGGCGACCGAACCAAAACCGTATCGAAGAAGCACGCACGGGTGAGAAGCATAACTCCACTACTGCCGTGATGCCGCCTTCCGCCATTCCAACGAGATATGTGCCTTGACCGCAAATCTCG
>AXCO02004606.1:0-20218 GCA_000473525.2 Anopheles melas | reverse complement strand
CAACACATTTGATCACACACAAATCCACAATTTCAGGCGTATCGAGTACTACTCGAGCAGATGTGGAAAAACAATTTCGAGCAGATGTCACAGCAAAGGACGAGAGAGAAAATCGGAGGGGGAAATATAAACCGTCCCAAATGAGTTATAAAATCAACGAAAATTACCAATTTAACACTGTAGTGATTGAAGCAATTTTAAGAAAGCGCCTTACGAGATCGCTTTTCATAGAGAAGCGGAAGGTACACAAGGATCAGGTGGGACAATAAGTAGGAACATCTTAAACCAATAACGTAAGGTAATAGAGCCAATAATAAAAGGACGTGTCTGTTCGAGGCTGTTTAAAGCTCAGGTGTAGAATGCATCCAGCAGGGCATGGGATTGAAACATAATTATAAACATAGCCCAGCAAAAAGAAACCTAGGAAAAACCCGAAAACAGACACATGGAAAGACATAAAAAAGGCGTAGCAATATGACACGTATATACACCAACAAATTAAATTAATGTGTATGAATCGGACCTCAAACCTTAGGATACAACAGTAACGGGTAGGCGATTTTTTTTTACAAATTTTGATGCGTTAGCGTTGAGAAGCTTTAACAATCTATGGCGTATTGTATGGAATTACGAATGCTAGCCTATTGTATCAAATTACTCACTCGGGAAACACCATCAAAGTATTTTATAAAATAAAATTAGCTTCACTCTAAAATTCTGACACAGAACATGTGGTACTCTATTTTGTTTCTCTTTCTGTAATCGAACTACCTACATCCGAACGAATAGTTTTTTAAAAGTTCTCTTCAATCTGCAAATCACCTGATATCGCGAGATAGAAACACACTTAACGATTGACGATGCCTCTTTTTTTGTCGTGAAAGCTACAAAGTTCTCAGATCATACCCTTGCGTATACCTCGACCGAAGAATGCACGCTAGCAGCGATCTTTATTCTACCACAACGCGAAAACAACTGCCCCGCCAAACGGTTGGCATATGCAGCAATGGCTCCTTCTAGTTTGACGAAGGGGACTGTTTGATGTTTGATTCTGGAAGTGTATAAGAAGAAGTAAACAACAATCTCGCTGTCTCAGTCAGCGAGATATCTGCAGATGAGGCAACATTGTTCGCGTTGTGCTCTCAACATCCGATGCAGCAGACCCGAGTCAAGATCGAGCAATGCGTAAACGGAAATGCTAACTGCCTGGAGAGAATGTCGATTTCGACAAGTGTGGTGGAATATGATGAAATATTTTCGAGCTGTGACTGTATATTGTAAGAGCCAAATAGTTTGAGTGACTTTCCAACAAAGAGTCCCATTGTATGAATAATATATTTCCTGTTTGTGGTGGGTTTCAGATGTGTAATGGTGAGCGTGATTATGGTTCATGCCAAAGATCGTTATTTACACAACGATTTGTAAAATTGATACAAATGGTAAATTAAATACAAATTAAACAAATCGTACCTACGTGACTTTTCAAAGACATCTGTACTAATGAAGAATAACATTTCATTTTAATAATAACACAGTTGATGAATCATTGCTTCATTATTGTTTATTGTGTTTGTCAAAAAGTGAAAATGCCTTAAAGCCGTTGGTTTTTGTTGATTAAAACATTTGACTGTGTAAAAAACGAGGAAAAATCGAAATAATTTGAATAAAAAGAAGATGAAATAAAACAAACATTGCTGTTGATTAAGTACCTAAGAGCTGCAAAAAATAAGTGATGTCTCTTTACATGTAAGATTATAAATTTTCATTTGAAAAGTAATAATGAGTATATTTTTTCATGCAAACTGTTACTCCAATAAGCATAATCTTAGTTCCCTCCCCTTATGGTGATAATATGGCTACCAAAATCAATGCTGCCTACATGTACGTGCACAAAATCACACCCCAGAACCCCATCGACGTGCAGCCCGGCGTAATCCGGTATAATGTGGAACAGGTGCTTGATTCTCTTTTTGCCGAAACATAGATAAACTGTGGCAGTGCCCAACGACTCTACCGACGCGGTTAGATAATTGTATATAGTTAATGTTTCCCTGTGGTTAACTTGAAACGGCATAGTTAGCATATCTGCTTTAATGTACGAAATGTCTGATCCTGTGCCCACCAAAAATGAACGAGGAGCACTTTTTTTAATCCCCACTGGCACCTTAATGACACTGTCTTTGGAAAATGGCCACTGAAGCTTTTGGCTCGATGATATGGCAATTGGTGACAAAGCAGCGGCAGCTTTTGGCTGGATGGCTCTTTGAATGGGCGGTAGCTGCTGTCTAATGTTGCCAGTATAGTTGTAGGAGCTGCTTTCTCTAACGCTATATCTTGGTGTGTTGCTGTGGTTGTAGATATCACAGCAATCATCATCATCCATTTCGTGATAGTGACGGGAAACGTGGATCAATCTCGTTTCATAATACGAGTAGCAACGAGAGCTTCCGCCTCTACCACGCGAGATGTTACTCATTTTTTTTTGTGATTTGCGATCGCACTTTCAGGTGACACAAAAAGGATTTGATTTTATCGCAATTAAGTCCTATGATTTCACTGCGCCGCTGTCTAGTTTTTGTTTTTAGTTTTCCTGCCGAATGGCACGCTCGTTTCGTTCAGTTGTGGTGGTTGATATCACTTTCACTGCAGGGAGTTTCACTGTAAAATGTAATTTTTCACAAATTGGTAAAGTAGTTTTCAAAAACTTTTGTGTACCCTTACACGTACGGGAGCAGAGCTGTCCAAGCGATCTAGTTTGTTACTGTCGTCTGGCTAACGCTGCCAATTATCCACTGCTGTTTCCACGCAAGAACTCAACGATTCGTCTTACAGCAACAACGGCAGAATAGAATCTGATGAACTTATTTTCAGCAAGCCGGGTTCACAAGGCGAGGGTGATCGGTGCTGGGACTGGGGCAAGTTGAGTTATCGAAATTGCTGCGTCAGCTTCCCTGGTCGTTGTAGGGCGCTTCTATGGTGGTATGTAGCATGTGGTTTTGATCGTGTGTGGTGATATGGTGGTATGTAGCATGTGGTTTTGATCGTGTGTGGTGACGATCGGGTCATTCTGTTATGCTTTTTTGAAGCAGTTTTCGGATAATACTGTTTCTTTGGTATTTTATTTAACACTGATCGGGTCATTCTGTTATGCTTTTTTGAAGCAGTTTTCGGATAATACTGTTTCTTTGGTATTTTATTTAACACTTTCAGTAGTAATTTACCAACCATCCAAAATAATTTTGGTTCATTAAAAAAATCATAATTATTTTAAACGTTTTTCGTTCAGTTGACTGATTTTTTGTTTCATGGTTTTACTTAAATATAAGTAAATAGCATATCTCACAAACAAACTATCTTTATGCGAACAACAAACAAAGTAAAGACGAAGTAATAACTTAAATGAAACTGTTTAAGAGTTTTTTTTAAACTATATACATCCATCCATCTGTTTATAATAAAAATAAGTGGGATTTTTAACAGCTCGAAACAGCTATTTGCTCAAGGACAACTTGAGCACTTGGAGAATATGTGTTGTCTCAGGGATCGCATGGGTTTTTTACCCATTTTACCCCTCTGTGGAATCAGCCAACTCGTGGTGTGGGCATTTTTGTTCTTCTTCTATCGTACGTTCGTAATTGTTTGGGAATCGGGTAACGGATATGAAGTGGAAGTTCCTGTGTGTGCCTTTTGGCCCATGAAATCTGAGCCCAGTTGCTCTGCGAACAATGCAGCTCTGCGTCTCCCATCGTGAAGTGTTTACATGTTTTGTGGGATTTTTTGTGCTGAAAATGTTTGAAAGTGTAAGGGTTGCAGATGTGAGATGATAGAATAATGCTATGTTTTAGGCATAACATGCTGAAAAAGATTCGTAGCTTACCGCTGTTTTCCAAAGGTTCAGGCTAAAACCTTTAGTTTGCTTCAGAATAAGTTTTATGTAGTGGGAACACGTAGCTCTCCAGTTGCACCATTCAGACACCAAAACCCAGCCTTTTTATATCCATATCCACAGTTCATGAATAATGAAAGAAAAGTATTTTTATCCAATTTTTCGAACCTTCCCACCAAACCATTACCATTTCATTGACTAAAGTGGTCAACGCAAACATGACACGGTAAGACACCAAACACCACTTTAGCACACGATAATAACGTCACATATCAATCGAGAAAATTAGCTCACGCCTTCATCCCGCGTTACAACATTCCGTCGTTCTGGGTTCCTGCTCGGTGTCTGGAGCTGGGATTTAATGCTTCATCGGTGTAATTCTACCTTCATAAAATAAAGATCGTTCCACCGCTTCCCAGGCAATGGTAATGATGATGATGGTGACGCTCTCCAGCACACGGTGAAACCTATCCGACACAACATCAACAGTCAGGCATTGGGATTTGATATTGCAGCAAGCTCATTCTGCTTCTCGCCTCTTTTTGCTGTGTGTTCCCGCCGAGCACGAAATTATTCGATTGATCCCGTACCCGATTGGGAGGCGATGCGTGCACATGAATATTTAATGGTGCGTTGGTGGGTCGCGAAGGATTTCAGATGAAAATATGTGTGAGTGTTTGATGCCTCCCGAAGGAATTTTTCTTTTTTGTGTAGATTTTTTTTTTGGATCAAGACAGCGTGACAATCAGTCAAAAAGGTCTTCCAAATGTGTGTGTGAGTGTGTGTGTGTTTGGTGTCATTGGGAAAGAAGTTTCCATTTTTGCACAGGGTGCGCTCTGTCTGTTAGTTAACTGTTATCTGATTCCAGGCATAGCATGATAGATTGATAAGAAGAAAAGCTGCAAGATAATGTTAAAAAAAAACCCTTGTGCTAGAAATAGAAGAGTAAAAGAAGGTAGAGCGGTAATGATTTTCATCACAACCTCATCCCGTACGGGTGCGATGCAGTCGCATATGATGAGGACATATGCAGAAAGCAAAGATGTAAAGAATGGCAGATGAGTTCGTTGCTCCTGAACGGGGATATGCAAACTGAACGGCGGATGATTTGAATATAGACTAGGAAACCGGTGTGGAATGTTTAAATATTGATACCGCAGAAGGTATGGTTGGGAACTGTACGATCGATAGGGCATGATGATAGGAAACCTTATTCCATTGAGCTGGTGGAGCAGGCTGGAGCACTTAAAGCTAGGTAAACAGAGTGCAAAACGATAAGATCCTTTGAGGGGTTTACTTGATGAATAGAAAATAAGACAAATTAACTATAAAGAAGTCGATACAGTGACACTCTTTAAATTGAACTTCAGTGTATTTTTTTGAGAGAACGATAAATGCTGTAAAGCCAAGATATCTTCCTCAATCAGTAAGCTTCCTACATTCGGGACCAAGTGTCTGTTAAAATTTATCGCAACGCTGCGATCTTTGCGACCTACTCCACCGCCACCGAAGTGCACCTTGCACCAAACGACGGACGATTTAAGATCACACTGTAGTACCACGCCAGGAAACACGCCGCAGGAAAACGAAGATGTAATTTTTACCCCTCGTTTTTTCCTAACTCATCCGCTGTTACATCCCTTTCGGGGCTGTGTGGCACACTTTTCCGCCTTGCCGGAAAATATTTTCCCCGGCACGGACGGGGAATGTGCAATTGCCGTCGTGTGTAACGCAAACGGCAAAGTGTGCTAAATGCGATTATTGCTTTCCTGTCGGCAGAGGTTTAATTTCCTTTTCGGGTTTTTTTTCGCCTCTCTCTTTCACACTCTCACGCTAGTCGTCCCATGGGATTTTTATGTTGCAGTGTAACTCTTACAGCGCTTATGGGCGAAAGTATGGAGCAACGGCAGCAGTAGCAGTAGCAGCAGCGTTCTGTGCTAATGAAGAGGGTAATAAATATTTAATTTGTGCTATCCACGTTAGCTGGCAGCATTGGGGGTGTTTGGGTGCAACTGCATCTGGTGGATTAATTAGCCAAAATGGCTTGGAAGGGGTAGAGGAGAGAGCATGGAGAGCAAAACTGGTAATAAACATTATCACTTAAGGAGCATTTTAAAAGAGGTTTTAGCATTTCGAGCAGCATCCAAGGGAGAAGAAGCTGTCTTCCTTTGTTTGGTGTAATATTAAGAATATATTGTTATCTAAAAAATAATATCTAAATAACGTAATAATTTTGACCGAACATATACACGATGGTACACGATAAACATAACAACCGTCTGAAAAATATAACAGCAGTTTGTGAGGGAAACTAATGCTCTCCTGTAACGGTTTGAACGTCTTGTACCAATCTTCTTCTCTAGGTGTGTGATAAAAATGCACTCCAAATAATAATCCACCAGCAACCACCATTGAAAAATAACAACGTAATAGCTGTTTTTCCGACTCTTACCCCGTTTTTCGCGAGCAAACATATCGTAACGACTCGTTTCATCTCCCACAGCACAACAACCGACCACCGTTAAATGGTGAAGCATGTATGGGGGAATTGCATTTTTCACCTGGCACCTTGCCACGAACGTTTTGCTAGCGACGATGTTGCACAGGAAGAGCGGAGGGGGGAAAAAATAAACGTCCAGTACCAAACTAAAGCAGCAAACGTTTAGCCCTGTAACCCACCTCCTCAGTGTGCTGTTGCGGTCACTTGGTTGACATAATAACTCTTGCTGGTGTAACGATACGGTTTCCCCACTTTACCGGTAGTGGAGGTGGGTGAATTGGTTGTGGAGCTTTACGTACCAAACGGTGACTCCAGCTTACGAGTGGAGTGGAAAAATTCACTCAAGTCGATTTTCGTCGCCACACTTGTAGAAAGGGACCGTCCACTTGGTGGGGAGGAAGGCACCATATTTCATGCACAAGTTTACTGCAGGTGTTCATAAATTTAGTGTAATTTTGCAGCGATCATGTTGTAGTGTGTAGTGCAAACAAGGAGCCAGGAGTGCCTTTATGCCTTTAATTGTTTAATTGAATCCACTTAATTTTGAATTTTATAATGGAGATTGATAGTGAAGGTAATTATGGTCTTGAAAGCTATTGCAGGATTTTCCTTTGTAAAGAAAATCTTGGTATTTATGAATCCTTTTTGTTAAAAAAGCTGCTTCAATATTTACTAAAACGCTTTAAAGAGTTAAAGCGTTGTATAATTTCCTCTTACATTTCCATTGTCCTTGAAGAAGCTTCTTTAGCCGCGTGTGGTATATAAGGATGCTCTTGAACTGTGTTGCAATTGCTAGTATAATTTTACTTTCTCTTCCAACCAAACCCATCCACGATCACCCATAAACATACACACACACATACACACCACGGTGTGATACGGTGCTGTCAGTAGTTGCAGGCAGCAATTAAAATCTCGTACGGAAAAACACCGCCAAGAATGGTTGTAAAATGAACCCGTGCAGCATTCCATGACTTCATTTTAATTAAATTCCCAAACCGATTCCTCAGCGACGGTGGTGACACACGCAGAGTGGTCTTGCGTGTTTCGGGGCACCGGCCGGAGAGGGAAGAGCGAAAAGTTTCAACTCTTTTCCACCGTAAAACTGCACATTCCAAAAGACGTTTGGTGGGTGTTGGTGCTGCTGCTACTAGCTGCTGCCGTTTCGTACGGATGATAGTTGCGCATTCTCAAGAAAAGTAACGCGGTTTTGTAAAATTCCTCACTTTGGCGGTGAGTTTTTGCAGATTTCACCGTCACCAAAATACAAATGTTCATTTCGAGGCTTTTGTACGTGAAGAGGGAAGCACTTGCCACCCTCCCAGTATGTGCCACAAACAAATCGATCCGATGTCGGTGGGTTTGGGTGAAGAAATAATTCTTAAAGCAACTCCGTTTGTAGCGGGTGAATTCGTCCACGATAGCATTACCGTCACGCCTAATGTCTTTTTTGGTTGCCTTCTTGAATGCCATCGTCGTCGTCGTCGTCGTCGTCGTGTGTGTTTGGTGGTGTACTTTCCAAGAACAAACATCGAAAAGGTTGCAAGAACATGTGGTAGAATTCTTTCCAAGGTTACGGCGACGGTCACGTGAACATTTTTGGGTGGAAAGTTTTACAAATTTTCTCCTTTGTGCGCATCGTTTGACGTTAGGTTCGGTTGCTTTTACTTTGCTGGGGTGTTTTTAATCCTTTCCGATGGTTCACGGTGTATGTTGATTGTTGTGAGAATAAGCATGGTTGAGTTTAAACTCAATTGTTGATGTCGGCGAGGTAAACAACTGCTTTCTTTATGGTGCGTGTTTTTGAAACGACACGGATCGGTAGGTGGAAACAGCCCCTGAACAGATTTGGTTGTTACAAAGACGACACATAGCATATTGGTGTTTGTTGAGATTGTTTTAAAACTTTAAAGACTGATGAAATTCTTTTCATTTAACTTTTAAATAATAATTATTAAGGTCTGTTTGAAATACTCAATTACATAGTGATTGTGTTTAAATAATTACATGTTAGGTTACATAAATATAAAAATAAAATGTGAAATATAGCCCTTAAGGCAGTACTCTCCAGCCTTTTGAGAATCACGAACCACTTGGGTTTGAAAATACAGTTGCTCCGGTCATATTCGGTCCGGATATATTGAGGGCATTTATATATATTTGAGTAAGTAGACTTAGTTCAAAGCTGTTTCATAAAGCATATGTTTAAATCTTTTTCTAGACATGTCGGTTGAAAATTTAATCTTGATTGTGGGGAAACGCACGATATTTATTGTAATGAGGTTTTTGTTTTGAAAAATCAATTCTTCCGCGGTTGGAGACCACTGCCTTAAGGCAAAAAATAATTTGTATCTACTTGATTATCTTTCTCTGTGTACAAAATAGTTTCCATAAGGCCATTCGATCTTTCAAGTAAACACATAATTTAATGTAACATTATACAAACCTCTATGCTGTAATGTGATGATCGTACGTAATCAATACAGTGGTCGTCGAGCACCGTCGCGGTAGGCCAGTGTTTCGCTGACACGTGCCGAGATGGAATCAAACTTGTTCGAAGTGAACTTATCGACACTTGATCGTCCAGACGATCATAGAAACTCATAAAAAACTTTCCCTTACTGGAAACGTTGGAGTTTAGAGGCCTTACCTTGGAGGGTAGGGGGACATAACTAAACTCTTTAAATGGGAAGTCGATAGATGTAGGAAGGGGCATAGTCCCATCCTGACAGTCCAAACGAATCTGACTTGCCATGGTCGAAGTTGGTTTTATTTACACTCAAAACATGTTATGGTTTTTGTACATTTGGTTGTGGAATGTGTTTTTGTCCTTATTAACCAATTGTTATTGGTAAAAATATATAAACTGGATTGGTGTGAGGTGTTTGTCGATATGTGCCTATACTGCACTTTTATTGTTTTGTGAAAGAAGGTTTCATCATCATCATTCGTCAACTGCTAAAGAACGGATGTTTTCGTCGGTCTTTACGTACGCTGCACTTTTAAGGTGATAAGTTGCCATGCGTTCTCGGTTCACCTACTTTGCTGCAGTAACGCCTGATTTGCTTGTTATGCGCGTTTGGGTTGTTTTTCATAAGTGTGTCACAAATTGTTTTGTATGAAAGATGAGGCCTGAACTCTGCCGAGTGTGTTGCTATGGCATGTGATTTTGCTTACCGAAATGTGTCGATAGTTTCTAGTGTGCATTTTAATAGGACTGTATAGCAGATATGCTACAATACAAATGACAACCAAGTTTTTTTTTATATTGATCAGACTAGAACTATCCTTCATGTTGAAGCAATTCAATCATTTAATAAAAAAAGTGTAATAAAATATTCATTAAGCTAAGACCGACATCATCATCGCTCGCTCGCAATTTTCTTCCCAGCACGCAACGCCTGATCACCTTTTGCTGTATATCTTCCTTTGGCCAATAATCGCCCCGCTAGTAGTATAGCAAGTGGTAACACAGCGTGAACTTAATTAGCGCCTTCCAGACGTACGTCACATGACAAGCTGTCACGCTGCACGGGGTTGGAAAGAAACTTTAATGACTCAACTCCCAATGATGATGATGATGTGTGGAGTGTAACCGTTCCAAGTTGCTCTCCCTGGGGAGCTGTAGACGCACTACTACTGTGAGATGGTCATAATTGTAATTAGTTAATTGGATTCTGTTCGGGAAGGTGGTAATCCGAAAGTGGTGCTGTTTGTATTACGCCTCGGCTTTCCAAACGGTTGTGGTTGTGTGCGCTGGATTGGAATATTGGGGCGGGACTCAAGCAGAATCTTTCCACAGCTTTCTCAGCCAACGAACGGATGATGTTGTGATGCGGCTGAGCTGGTGAAGCTGATTTGCGTAATCGTAAGTAGATTATCGGGCCAACACGATTACCGCACGGTGTTACTATCCTATGCAAATCTCTGTCCCTTCTACCGCTTCGCAAAAAGGCAAACAATCGAGCAAACAATCATCTGCCCTCATGATATGTAGGGAAGTTTGTGTTTGTTTTGTCAAGAATATCGTTCAGCAGCAAGTCACTCCGTCCCGATGCCGGTGAAAAAGGGTTGCAAAAAGGTAAACTTTGCCTGCCGTTTACCATTTCCGCCCCCAGGGGAGGTGCGTGCGGGAAGTAAACAATGCTTCCGGAAGCGTGCTGGAAGTTTACTTTCACACCTGCACAGGGAAAGGGGTACAGGCTGTCCCTAGTTTTCCAAGCTTTGCGATCAGGTGAGCAAAATCTAATCCTGTTTTGCTACGGCGTATGAAAACGATACCGAAACGAAGGTGTTTTTCTGTAGGAAATCCGAAAGAACAATATTTTCACAGCACTCAGTTTCGGTGTCTGCGTGCAGGATCGCCCCTTGCGTTGCTTACAAACGCAGGATGTTTTTTGCAAAAACATACTTCCTTCCGGCAAAAATGGTTAACTGTAAAACTAGTTTTTAATCGCCACCATCAGTCATCATGGCTTGAGAGTGGGAGTCGTAAATCTCAGCACTAACTGCACTAATCACTGCTTTTTGTTTTGTCGATTGTAGAGAGAGAAAGAGTAGCTTACCACTTTCTGCGCTTCCTTTGGTCGCAAATTCCGCGTTTGTACCAGGACCGAACTACAAACAACAAACGCGCCGTGATTGAGGAAGGAATTAAACTTGCACAAAAGAAAATTAATTAGTATTTATAGGGAAGTTTTATTGGATTTCATTATGCTTTGGTTTCGGGTGTGTTGGACCTGCAAAAACAATGCATTCTGTGGGTGAAAAGGCAAAAAACTAGTAAACACTCTCTGGTAACACTAGTTGGATTGATTGTACACCATATAATGCAAAACGATGGTTTACAAAATAATAGAAAAACATAGAACTAACTTGCTTGTTCTATTGATGCACAGTCAATTGCACCTTTGCTACACGATCAAACCATTGGGACGAATTGGACATCGAACCGTCAGCGCAGCGAGATCTTCGGATGGACGTGCCAAAATGAAAATGCTGATCTAGCAACCACGAAACTGTGCTCGGTGTTTACCAATAACCAATAACCAATAGCTGGGTCTGCATCTTGTTTGGACAGACATCCACAGCCAAGAACCATTGCAGAACCACAGCCAGAACGAGCAAAACATACAACTCCGGTATATCTAACTAATTGTAATGAGCAAAGTAGATGTACATTACTCCTCAAAGTTGTACATGTACATCAAAGAGGAAGCATTTTAGGAGTGAAATAATTAATATTTTACCCAAAATTGTGCTGCTTGATCCACAATTCTTTAATATCTCTAACAGATTATCAAGACAGCTTATAGCGATTAACTTAAACAGAACATAATCATAGGCAGTGCATGAAATGATGTTGCAGTAAAGATGAGCATCATTCTAATAGCCACATTTCTAGATGCTTCGTTAGTTTATTATATAAGTGACGTATGATCGTGTGATTCCAGCTACATGTCGTTTGTATGCTAATTTACTATTGCTGTGTCAGCTCACTGAAAAAAAACTGAGTCATTATCATACTACTTGAATCTTCCTGTTGCTGAATTTATTAAATTTTGCGATTCTACACATTCGAGCACATTAGTGTTGATCCAAGTTTCTTTTCCAATCGCACCACTTCTCTTACCATTGCAACCCTTTCCTTCGACCTATTAGCTAAGACGATGCACAAGACACTTGAGCAACTTGCAGCCGGAACAAGGTAAATTGTAAACAGGTCTTGCGCTGCATCCTCACCCAACAAACGGTCGTGGCGTCGCGACCACCAGGTGCACCCTGACCGAACGTGTTCACGACCGCGAGCGCTCTCGCAAACCTTGAGGAGTTGTTTGTTTCCCTCGAGTCTGTTGTGGCGCGTTGCACTGATGGGTGTAATTTATTTCAGGTGAGTCATGGTTTGCTTCCATCACCCAATGTCCCTCTCGCTAGTCGCCCCATTGTTGACGTCCGTGGCGCTTTGGGATAAGGGGGATATTCTTCCGGCGTCTTTCAACTCAGGCGCTGAACTCAAGGCGGAATTGGAGTGGAATGCTGCAAGCAGTGGACCGAGTATTAGCCAGCTGGGTACAATGAGGGGGTGCATGAAATCCGAACCGAGCGCCCGCACTTGACAGGAAATTTATAAAACTTAAATTACTTTCGCTCGCAAGGGTGTGAAGTTTTGCTGGCTTTTGTGTGTGTGTGTGTGTGTGTGTGTGTGTGTGTGTGTGTGTGTGTGGTACGGTCGAATCGAGTGATCGATTCGTGGACGGTACTTTTTGTTCCCCACTGGCTGCATTCGGTCTCCGGTCGCGTGACCTTTTGTAGGTTCGTCGGTTAGGAGCGAAGAACAATAGGCGAGAACCAATGGAGGACCACAAAAAATCTTGCCACACTAAACACTCAAAAGGCTCATTATGGGAAGGCTTGTTTTTTTGCGATGGTGTAATTCCCAAAAGGTCGCAGCACAGTGGGGCGACTTTTTCGTGCTGATGGAGTGATGTCGTATCGAGAAAGTAGCGAATCGTTACGGGAGTGTATGTGATATTGATAAATTGTTCGCTTCGGGCGATGTGCAGCAGACCGGAATGGGAGGTGAAATGGCGTAGAACGGGTGGCGATCACAGTTCACATGCCGCTGGAAGGATACCGCACATGCTAGCCTTGGAGGTTCTGGAGCGTTGCTTGGCGGAGGAAGGAAGCTGTTTGATTTATAGCGAGAAAGTAAATGTTTGATGGAGCAGTTTGCTGTATGTTTGGCGTTTTTCTAACTAAGCATTTATTTGATCTAGAAATTAAATTCAAATAATTTTGTGATCCCTTTTTGGCGTTGTATTGGAATTACCAAAATTAATAACAAATCCATCGTCTTCATGATGCTTTTGCTTATATCAGAGCACCAAAATCCATGCAAGAAAAAGCAATTATTTTCACATTTAAATAAAAAAACGTACCAACCAACTTGTTTGATATTTTTCTCTAGCTCTAATATCAATCAGATGCTCTACTCATCCACACGCACGTGACACAGGCCACGCATCGGTGAGACTGTCACAAACCACTTTGCGTGTAAACATGGGACGTCACCTGGTGCACACGGCTCACCGATAATTATTTATGCAACAAATTGATTATTAATTGATAACGATTGGGCTCCAATCGCTAACACCAAGTGGGCAGTAGTTCGCTACCCTTCTACGCTACGCTGCAGATGGATTGAATAATTTATGCCACAGACGAGCGCACGTAGAGACAAAGGTTGTGTGTTTAACAACAACAAAAAAGCTCCCTTAAAGTGCATGCTTGAAGGGATGGGTTGAGCGACGGAGGGAGTCCACCTAGCTGTGTTTGTGTGGACGAACCATGATCTCCGAGGTCGCCGATCGGACCGATGGGTTAATTGTGGGTGTTTAGCCGAGGTGTCACTTTCGAACGCAATTTGTTTAGCGCTGTGGGAGTTTAATCGAATTTCAATGTCGGATCCCGGGACTGGTGCGGCCCTTTCTGTTCGGGCGAGGATGTTTGCACAATACGGCTTAATGCAAATTCGATTACCTGTTAAACATGCCCCGAATGACCGGAACATGCCGGGCCAGACGGGTGGACCGTTTTGACGATGGTGCGATGGTTCTTAAAGTGAAAGATATGCGCTACATCCCAGCGATTGAAACGATCCGGTTGTATGAAACGTTTTTGCATAAAGATCATCATATCGTAATGTAGCCGTTTTAAAAAGAGATGAACAAACTGTAGGGACATTTTTAAACAAGCTCAAATTTTATGACGTTCGATTTGCTAGAATCCGCTTTGGCGCATACCGTGGCGTACGTTCACTTATCTCCCCGGCCAGCGGGTAGGAAAGGTCACGTTTGGCCGTGTAAATCTGCTCGACATTCCACATTCATGATCTCGTTCATCGGAAGTCAAACGAACCGAACGGGACACACGATACCGGGACAAATATATATTATAACTAATTGAAATAGAACGACTTTGGCCCATATTGGTGTTTCGATGTGCTCGCAGGCGGCACTGGTGATGGTATGGTATGTCGTATGCGGCGGCAACGTGCCGTAGTTTAGATCGGAGTCGAGTCGAAATCGATAAGAATATCACGTAGCAGAACAATATCGTCCTGCTCGCTGCTCTTATCGCCATTGTACGGCAAGCCAGTGGAAGGTACGCCTGTGCATCGGTACGTCGGACGGTTGAAAGACACGCGTTTTGGTGTGCTGCATCGCAGGGTAGTCTTCATAGGAAATGCCATCACATTGCACAGTGAGACTGGATTGGTATAAATTTTGATATTTTTGTAAAAATAATTCATTTATGTAGTGCATTAAATTACTTCTATGGATTAGATTACCTCTGTTCGAACTATTCGCCCGAAAGTATGCAACATGATGTTTTTATTAACATTTTATTTTGCTTAATTGTTACTTAATCCTTTTTTCATATGCTTGTTAAACCGTTTACTGGCTTAATAGTATACTTAATAATATTTAATCACTGCTAAGTGAGAATGTGTAAGCTTTTAGGAACAAGCCTATTTAAGAATCAATATTTGCATACTGTCAGGCGTTTAAAAATCTTCAGACAACTTTAAACAAGTTGTCAGCATCGTTTCATCGATTTGCCCACCGTGCAGCGACCCGCCTAAGGAAAAAGGCTTTCCGACCACTTTACAGCAAAATTGCATTCAGTAGTATCGTCACCAGCATACTCAACGCCTGCAGCCAATTCGACCTCCTTGCCACACTTCCCCTCTTTCGGCCGCCTCATCCGAGGGATGGTGCTTACATTCCATTCTTCACTTTTCACCTAACTTTCGCTTCCTTCTGCATCATTGGATCGGTGGACGAATCCTTTTACCAATCATTCCTTCACTGTTTCCCGCCAAACCGTGCTGATTTTATCGAAGAAACTGGGCTACAGAGAAACCAGGGGGGGGGGGGGAAGATGGAACAATTCACTCGTGCAAGAGAAGTTCTGGAGAAGCGATTCCGTTTCTCAAAGCAATTCCGAGCTTGAAACCTGGCGAGAAGCTTGCGATGGGTGTGTGTGTGTGTGTGTGATGTGCGTTCGACTCGTCTCCGTGCTGTGGCGACATTTGGAGACCGGGCGTAGCTGCCGGTTGAATGAACGGACGCCGAGAAACGTCCCAGCAGACGCTCCAACGCTGCGTGCGTGTGAGTGAGCATGCGGGAGGATACTTATTATGATTCCATATGATACGAAAATCATTTCGAGTACGTGACATCATTTCGCTTCGCAGGTTACATTCCGACCGGTTGCATGATGACTTTTTCCGAATGTCGTCCGATAAGAGAAAAGTAACAGGAAAGGAAAGCAAAAAAAAAACACACGCCTTGATGGCTACACTTACAATTTCGACTCTCGACACGGTTCCACCCTCGCTCCAGAGCTTCACCGATACGGATCGGAGAGTGAAATGGAAATTTCATCGCCGACCATGAGCACCAGCACACCATTTGCTCGGTTTCACGCACTCAATATCAAATCGCACCGAACGCGGCACAGTTATGCTGGCTCACTGGTCAAAACATCAGCACTTGGACTTGGAACGGCAATTGGTTCGGCTTCGGAACAGTGAGCCACTTTTCGGGGCGAGATTGTAATTTGTTGGACTCGTGGGAGGGCACGGAAGAATCGAATCGAATTGGAAGTGAAATGAAGCGAAGTGACTTATGCGCCCGGTTCATCGACTTCACGCGGGCTGCGAGGAAAACAAAACTGCAAAAGTAGCCTGCGATGGTCAATCGATGTGCCCAAAATCGATCGCATAGCGGAGACGGTTGTGTGCGCTAGACCGTGAAAACTGCTGCTGGCTCCTGGCGATGGGAGGATGGTTTAAAGTTTGCGTTAAGGTTGTCGGTCAGTGTGTGGTGGGAAAATATTGCAGAGGTTTAGATACAATTGATACAATTTAATTCTAAATATAATTGTGTAGTCACAGTTGAATAGAATACTTCTGCCATTTTAATACAATCCATTTAGTTTTTTCTCGTACTAGTCAAGAATTGACCACATATTCGATTCATTTGCTGATTTGAAGGATATTTTTGTAGGTTCTGCGCCTTAAGTTACCCAAAAAATGTTTAAAAGCAATTTTGTTATTCTCATAGCATACTTTCAGGCGTGACATTATTAGTACATTTTTAAATTGCATAATTTTAGGCGTGTTAAAGACGCGTAAGACATTTAAGATCAATTCCATTTGCTATATTTGATCTATAACTTTTTTACCAATTATCTAAACCTTCTCATTCAAGTTATGTGAAACTTTGCTCCAAAATCCAAACCATTACCGTAACTCCTGCAAACAGTCTTTAAAATCTTTAACCCATTTTTGTTCCATTCCCGGAAGGACAATCAACACCTCGAACGTTTTTGTGGACGAACGGTACGTATCACCGCCTCGGCCCAACCCACCTCGAGCGCTATTGCTGTTCGGTGGAATTGTGATTTAAGTTTTACATTTACACTCAATTTACATTTCCCACACGCAGCATCAGCACACACACACACACACACACACACTTACCTTCCATCTCAAGGGATGCTCTTACTTCCCCCATCGAAAGGAGAAAAACTTCATTTTCTCCACCCGGTTGTTCGGTCCCATTTGTTTCCCATCGAACCCATCCACTGGCCCGATTGCGTCCCCGCAGGGGTAATGGAGTGTAAAGAAGTTTTGCATGTTTTACCAGTACCACCTTGGTCGAGAGGCAGCAGCGGCAGTATCCGTTTTCGGGTCCGTCTTCGTGCTACGGTCTTCCTGCAGCCACAGAAAGGGTGCGGGCAGTACAAGTTCACTCGATTGGTTAAATTGGCCATTGCGATGGACATTTGGCAAAGTGTGCCCGGGAGGCTTTTTTGCTGCAGTTTTGGAAAAGATTTGGTAGAAAGGGTTGTGACGTTGAGGTAGTGAAAAAAATGTGATAAAGAATCATAAGTTAAATGATAATAAATAAATAATAAATAATAATAATAATAAAATAAATATGGTTCTTTTGATGCAAGTAGTAAATGTATTTATCATTCTAGTTGAGAAAAATCATACAATAGTAATATTGCAGACGTGTTCCGTCCAAGAATTTCGCAGAAAATCTCTCCAAAATCTTGTCCCAAAACACACATTTCCTTTCATTGTCCTTATGTTTACATGAAAAGAGAGAAAAGAAAATGTTATAATCGGTGAAACATGCCCGATCAAATTTACATCTTTATTTCCCGGCGAACCATAGCCCGGCAGCCCTTTAACCAGAGGGTGTGCGTTTGTCCTCCGTAGGTCGAACGAAAACATATTTATTGAACGGGATATCGTACACTTCCAGGACACCCACCGTACTGTAGTAAGTATGCGTATGTTTTTCTTTTTTTTTACGTATAGCTTCATGTAATATAAGGGGTTTGCCTTGTCCTTCTCGCCATCCTGCTCTATCATCCTCCAGAATTCCGTTAAATAAAACATCATTTTGTCGTATCATTTTTATGGGACCCCGTACTGCCGTACTCTGGGGTGTTGGCACTCTGAGGGTTGGCATAAAATTTTATTACAGCAAATTGATAACAGCTGTAAATGGTGACCATCCTTTTTTCTGCTGTTGTTGTTTTCGTTCTGTGTTCGTTTGCATTTTTTTCCACTCGTGAACACTTTCTTTTGGACGCATAGCAAGTTGCTGGAGTTTGCAACCGACCCATTGGCGAACAAATGTCGTACAACGATGTGGAGCAGCGGCCCGTACGCAAAAAGGATTCCCTGCTGCGTCGTGTAATCATCATGAGTCTTGTGTGTGTATGTGGTGCTGCAAGATGGTACAAATGATTACCCGTGCGGGGAAATGGGTCGTGCGATTTTGATACTAGCAACAACCCACCGACGACAGCGGATGATGATTCACAGCACGACCGGCACAAATGGGCCTGTTCCCTGCCGGTGCGTGTGTTTTTAACGATTATGAGGAAGAAAAAAGAAAAGAAAGCAACTACTAGCTTTATTTATCGGCACATGCATTTCATTCCGGTGAGCGTTTTCTGCCCTGGAAATGGAGGTAAGTTTGTGTTCGGAATAGTCTTCAGAATGGAGGGAATAGAGTGATAACGAAGGTCGTTAGCTGTATGTGAAAACATATTGATAAGTGACAGAAAAATGCGTTACTTAATTTACATGACTATTAAATCTAAATAGGAGAGTGTAGAATGTGCAAAACATCACAGTCTTCATAGAGCCGATTGTATATTTTTTGTGTCTAAAACTCAATTATATATTTATTATTCTTTTGTACATTTGTTATTCATAGAACCCATCGTGTTTGTTGTCTTTTCATTTATTGTTTTTTATTTAGTTATGCGTCGATAGGCCTATGTACTGATTCGATTACATATTTGATTATGCTATATGTTTTCTGTTTAGTTTTCATGCACTTTATGTAGTTTTTTTAGTGTTTATTCTTTTGTGCGTTTGCTATTAATAGAGATGATTGTTTTTCTTTTTTTATTTATTATTTATTATTTTATTTATGTTGTGTTATAGCTGTTTCTCGTCATTTTATATTTTTTTTCTGTTTAGTTTTCATTCAATTTTGGATGTTTTACTATGTTTTCTTCTGTACATTGGTATTGATAAGGTCTATCATGTTTCTTTTCTTTTTATTTATTATTTTTTATTTACCTACGTGTTTACTGATTCATTAACATTTTAGATTATTTAATATTTTCACTATTTCATTCAATGTAGGAAATATTTATTATTTTGTTCAATTAAATTATTAATCAGCTTTTAGTAAAGCTTATCATATTACTTTTTAATTTATTATTTTTATTTTAGTTATATGTTGATTAATCCACTTATTTGCGTTAACTACGTGTTATGATAATTTATATTTTTCTGTTTAGTTTTTTATTCAGTTTAGAAATTATTCAATTTTAATTGAAATCTCAAAAGTAAAACAAAGTAAAGATATAAATGAACTTCTCAATATTTCAAATTTGTATAGACTAAATTAAATCATAAAAATTATTAAATTTATGAGATTGTCAAAAATTTCACTTGCCTCAAACCTGCACTAGTGATGGCATTCGTTCCCGGAGAAGCTCTATCTCAGTCACGGCACGTTTGCAAAGGAATCCGAGTGATGACGCTCACAATTAACTTTATCCTGCCGAATTTGACCTCGGGCGCTGATTAAACGCTGCCCGAACATCGACAGTAGAGTGAAACATCGCAGGAACAGTGAAACCGGTACGTTGTAACAGCATTAGGGAGCACCAGTACCGTGTTCTGCTTTAGCCACTATTCCACAAGGAGATTAATGTTTATTATTTAATTTTTCTCTCCGTTTTGTCTGCGCTACGTGTACCGTGGTGTACGATTGATACACGGCTCAGCATCGGACGCTTTCCAGTTCGACTCGTTTCAACCCAGCTCCTTGGTTCTTCTGCTGCCTGAGGCTCACTGAGCAGGGGCGTTGGATGGGCCCTTCAACACGCTTTAGTGGTCACGGCTATGTAGAAAGAAGAAGGAAATTGATCTCGTGATGGTGGTGGTGCGGGAAGTTTGGGAGCATGGAACCGGACAGAAGACCGATAGCCGGAACAGAGAGAATCGGGTTACCGAAACGCTAGCGTGTAAAGGATAACGAAGGAATCGGTTGAAGGACTATCAAATTGATTTTTGATTGGTTTTATTCTATTATTGTATTATTACTTGTATCGCTCGCCGTATCAGTTTGGCCCGGGGCAAGCCATCGCTTTTCCTTTTCTTTTCTTTCCGTTCCGTCACAGTATCACTTGACACATCTTACTACAAAGATGACCCCGCTCTC
>KI920491.1:1007-21480 GCA_000473525.2 Anopheles melas | reverse complement strand
AAAAAAAACATATAAATGCATTTCACGAGCGTCGTCGCTCGGTTCGTTTCGTTCCATGCTCCTGCTCCGCTAGCGGAAGCGGAGAGATTCCTTAACTCACGACTTAAGCCCTGCTGTTCGCTGGATCGCTGGATCTATAAACTATGTAAAAACATAAGCAAAGGAAAAGGAGTAACGTAAGCATAATAAAACCTAACCGATAAGCCGAAGCGCGCGGTTTGCTGCGTTTCGTTTCTTTGTATTCGTGCTATTCCGTACAATTAAACCATAGTTTCATTTAAATATTGAACGTGTCTTAACGTCTAACCGAGCCCGCCCGCTTTGTAGCTCTTTGTATTGCGCTGTTGCTAGCGATCTGCGCTTGCAATGGCTCAATGCCTTACCTCTGGATATTCATTTGTTTTTAAAACTTCACTTTTAACAGTCTTCTTACAGTGATAAAGGATAGCGAGAACAGGAAACAGAATTAAAAACAGGGGAATACATTTGCTTTACAAGAACGTATGCTATGTACAAGTGTTGGGAGGTGTGAAAGAATATTTGCGATCGTACCCCGTGCGATCGTATCACGCTTGTTGCGATCGATGTTGCGATATGGTCGAAACAAAATAGAGCAAAAGGTAGAGCGTTTAAGGGAAAACAGAAGGTTTAGAACAATCACATACAGCGCCAGCTGACGCTGTCTACTGTCTACTTTCTCTTGGTTTTGTTTGCTGCATTTGTCGCCTCTCTCGCCCGCTCGCCCGCTCGCGAGTGACACTTTTCGTTTGTCCAACGTCCACTTTGGATGCGTCCATTTTTGATTGCACTGATACCTGGGCTACCGGCGGCCTGTATCACCACTGCCACACACACATGCACACGCCCGCACTTTCCCGCAAATGCGGTTTAGAACCGCGTTGAACGGGGGATGGAGTTGGGTTTTAGTACGCATCCCATCGGTCGCTGTGGTTGTCGTCGAGGATTTCCTTCTTGACGGTGACGGACGAACCGGCGGGACTGGTCGCACCCGACCGGTTGCCGTTGCTTTCCTGGGCCGCGTCCGACGCATCTTCCGCCGGCCGCAACGTGTCCGAGTGTGCCTCCGATTCCGACTCGGGATCGTGCGCGGTTCGGGGTCGCTCCTCGTCCAGCTTTCCTTCCGACCCGTACGAGGAGTGTTTGGAATGGGTCGACTTGGCGTCATCCTCCTCGTGTTCGGCGTCGCTCGACGGATCGTCGGGGCTTTGGGAAGGCACGGTCGCTCCGGCACCGGTGGCCGCTGCCACGGCGGCAGCGGCGGCCGCTGCCATGGCCGCGGCAAAGCGCTGCTGCACCGAGGGCACACCGTCCGGCGGCTGCAGAACGCACACCCCGTTGATGATGGCATCGGCGGCATCTTTCTTGGCGGCGACGGCGGCGACAGAGGAGGGAATGTTGGAGACTGCCGTGGCGGCGGACGACGGTTTCTTGTCCGGATCCTGCCACTCCGGGTTGACCCACTGCGGGGCGGCTGGCTTGCGACGGCTGATACGCGACATGGCCTGCAGACTGGCAAGCGACAGGGACGTCCTGAGATCGTCCTCGTCGCCGCCCCGCTTGCTGCTGCTGTCCATCGATTCCGAATCGCTCAGGTGCCCGCTGCCGGCTTCCTCTTCGTTCTCGGCGTCATCCTCGTAGTCGTCGTCACCCTCGCGCTTGAGCGTCGATGGCATGGACAGGTCGAGGCCGCTCATCTGCTCGCTGATGCTCTTGTTGAGTGCCGCCAGGTCGGCCTCACTGCCCGGCATGAATCCACGCCCGATCAGTGCGGCCAGATTGGTGGCCGGAGCGGTGGCGGCGAAGTAGGGCGGGTAGGGCAGCGGCATGCCGCTCAGTCCCAGCCGCTCCTTCTGGATCTCCATCAGCCGCTGGCCGAGCAGGACGCGGAACTGCACCGGATCGAAGGGTGCTCCGGTTTGGTTTTCGCGCGACGGGATCGGTTCCGAGGGCTGACCGTGCGGGACCTGCTGCTTCAGGCGCATCCGGTGGTTGTGGAACCAGTTGGTGATGGTGCGGGTGGAGAGGCCGAGCTCGCTGGCCAGGAATTCGATTGTCTGCACGTTGGGGTAAGGATCGAGAGCGAACGCGAGTCGCAGCGCTTCCTTCTGCTCTTCGGAGAACAGTACGCGCTGCTTCTTGTTGGGTGGAGCCGTTTGCGACCCGACCGACCCCGGACCGGGCGAGTTGGAGTGATAGAACTCGGACGTGTCGTTGCTCGAGGTGTCGCTGCTATTGTCCTGTCCTCCCGGGCCGGTCGATCGACGCCGCTTGCTGGCTTCGCGCCGCTCGTTCTTCAGCACTTGCAGTCGCTCGACGTTGTTGGCGTCGCTCAGCCACAGCTGCATGCGAATGAAGGGTTCGCGGCCCTTGATGCTCAGCATGTGCCAGGGCTTCGGTTTGGACAGCAGCTCGGAAACGGATCCTTGCGACAGCCCGAGCACGGCCTCGCCGAAGATCTTCTGGCCGATGTTGTTCGCCAACAGTGCCTCCTTGATCTTGGTCGTGATCACCTGCGTGTCGAGATCTTGCGTGAGCGCCGCCATCTCGTACACCGTCGGGGAGATGTGCTGATGGAGCGAGCCGCGCATCGAGTTGGGTGCGCCCGGCTGGGCCGCGTGCTGACCCACGGAAGCGGGCGGACCTTGCGGCACGGGCGAGTGGATCGGCATCATGATGGAGGACTTCTTGTCTGGCGCGCCGGCATGGCCCTGCAGAGCGATGGCATGCTGGGGAGGAATGCCCGGAGGCGTCAGGAGCATCGTCTGGGGTGAGGCCTGCTGAGGTCGCTGCTGTGCGGAGGAGTTCTGCGAGCCGCCCATGGCACCGAGCGGCGATGGCTGCGAGGAGGAGGAGGAGGAGGAGGGCGGTTGTTGGGCAGAGTGGCGCTGGACTTCCTGCACCTGGGCCGCGTGATGGGCGGCGGCTGCGGCGGCAGCGGCAGCGGCCAGCTGATGCTGATGCTGGGCGGCCGCGGCGGCTTGGGCAGCCTGTGCGTTGGGCAGTTGCTGCTGCATTTGCGAGATCTGCAGCTGGAGCAGCGTTTTCTGCTGATCCTGCTGCAGCTTGCTGATCGAGTCGCTCAGCATCTTCGGCATCGTGGGGGGCATTTGCTTCGGCAGGTGCATGCCGGGCAGCTGGGGCGTACCGCTGTAGTTGCCCGTGCGCATCAGCTTCTCCGGCGCGATCTTGTACTGGCTGGCGACAAGCTTGTGCACCGCGTTCTCGTCCTCCAGGAACATCTTCATGCGGATGAACGGTTCGCGGCCCTTCTGGGTGAGCATGTGCCAGGGCTTCGGACGGGCGAGCAGATCGCTGACCGAACCCTGCGAAAGCCCGAGCACGGACTCGCCGAACAGCCGCTGGCTGATGGAGTACTGCGAGAGGGACTCCTTGACGCGCCGCACGATGTCCTCCGTGTTGAGGTTGTTGTACAGATCGAACTGTTGCTGCGTGATGGGCGGCAGGATGGCTTTCAGCGGGCGCTGCTGCGTCGTGTGATGTGGCGTGACGGGCGGCTGCGTGATGAGCGAGTTGGTGATCGATGCCATCCGTTGCAGCGGACTGGCCGCCACGGAGAAGTCGTCCGTGGGCGTGATTGTCGGGGGCAGGATGCTGTTGCCGATGGGGCTCGGGGCCGCCGAGGAGGCCGTCGTGGTGGGCGTACACATGCCCGACGGTTCCGAGGGCTTTGGTTTGACCAGGCTGAAGGCGCTGTGTTTCATGCTGTCGTCCAGCTCCTTCTGGCTCATGTCGGCATCGGACTCGGCATCGGATATGGTACCGTTCAGCTTGGAGCCGGACGATTGCTTCTCTTTTGGCAGGGATAGGTCTTGCACGGCGCCACCGTTCAGCCCGGTCGCGGCATGCTGCGATGGCTGCGAAGGAGTCGACGGCTGTCCGGATGGGGTGGAAGGTTGCGACGGTTGCTGTTGCTGCTGCTGCTGTTGCTGCTGCTGCTGCTGCTGCTGCTGGTGCTGGTGCTGGAGTGCCAAGAAGTTGGGAAGGTTGGAAATGTTGGGCATACCGGGCAGGCCGGCCGAAGCGTTCTGCTGCAGTTTGGCCAGCTCCCGATGGTAGGCCTCGAACGCTAGCCGCAGGTTGTCGTCCTGTGGGCGATCCACGGGAGGCATCGCACCGCTGAGGAAATGTGGAAACAGAAGACTAACGATCAGTTATAGCAAAATCCAATCCCGCCCATCATGCATCAGTCGGGCGCATCTTCTTAGCCGCCGGCGGGTATACTTACTTGGGGAAGTCTCGTGGGCTGCGCATCAGCTTGGAGAACTCTTCCTGGTAGATCTTGGCGATCTTGTCCTGCGAGATGTCGTCGTTGTCGTACTTCTTGGGCCGTCCGGTGCTTCCGAGCCGGCCGCCGAGATAGTCTTTGGAGAAGGGCGAATGGACGTCGCGATTGTGCGGCGACTTGGAGTCGTTGTCGCTGTGCTGCGTCGAGTCGTCCAGTCCGCTCAGATGAAGCTGCTGCAGTTGGTGCTGCTGCAGCTGCATCTGTTCCCGCATCTGCTGCTGATGGTGGGCCTGCTGCTGTGGCGTCGGCGGCTCGCCACGCTTCATCATCGACGCTTCGGACAGGATTTGCTGCATGCGGTCGTCGCTGAGATCACCGTCCGGCCGACCGTAGGATGGCATTCCCGGTTCTGCACCTGCAATTAGTATACATCTGTCATATAAACCAGCGACATTGGACCAGCCCGTGGCATGGCTGCGGACGAGGATGAAACCAAATCTGAACTCCCCAGTGGGTATCCTTCGTTGCGAGTGATGGTGAGGAAATCAAAATGGCAGGAGAAACTACAACAACGCACAATCAGTGACCGGAGATGGGCGTCACCTCGCGCGATGGTGCACGTCTTTGCGCATATATTTTTTGCCACCTCTTCCAACCGCTCGAGGGTCAATTTGAGACGGCATGAAGAAGATGGATAAAAATATTGCTCTTCAAAAACTACATTTTATACGACCGTGTATCATCATCATCATCATCATCATCGTGTTCATCGTGGTTGACGTCGTCATCGGTTAAAAGGGAACAGCGCAGCACAAAGTGCGTCAGAAGAAGCCCTTGAGGCTTGCCTTTCTGGGCCGGGTAGGCCGAGGGAAAAGGACTCAGGGAAAGAAGACAGATCGCACATATGCATCGGCACACCGAGCATTATCGTCCAATGGCGTGACGGGAATGGAGCAAAAGGGAAAACAAAACGCGCGAAGGGCATCGTCGGATTTCTCCGAAGGCTTCCAGTGCGCCTGTCCTCCTCCGATTGGAGCGACGAAAGGGCGGACATCGAAAAGGCACCGCCAACCCGGGACTGGGAGCACGGGAGAAACCGTGCCCACGGTCGGCGGCAGTCTATCTCCAGCTCCCAATCTATATTTATTCGTTCGTTCAGCTTTTATAAAATTTATATCAAACGACTCCATCCATATCTTCCCCACCATCAACTGTGGGGAAGGGAACGGGGAGGGAGGCCCGTTTCTTGTTCCGTTTTTGCCATTTCGCGATTCTCTTGCGATTCGAGTTTTTATTTCCTTTGCCTTTGAAGCTCCCATCATCGTTATGCTCTCGGGGGCGCACTCGGGTTGAGATGAGACGTGCGATTATGATGGCAGACGGCAGCAGAAGAAGCGATTAAACAGTGCAACATCACACACACACACACACATACAGAAAAGCAGCACTGCTCGTAGGTTTGCGATGCGTTCGTGGTTCGAAATGAGCGCAGAAAACGTGCGGAACTAATTGGCATTTTTAATCGCGACCATAACCTGCATCCTTCTTTGGGATGCAATTTTCAACCGAAAGGACCGGATGGCATTAAAGCGGTCCCATTCGCCCTCAGCGATGACTTTGATCGATTTTCACCGATCGGCGCGTTTGGCGCAACGCGGCCATTTTGCGGCTCGTAAGCATTGTAGTAAGTGAGTGTGGTTGTGTGGTGTGTGGGTACTTAAACGGTAGGGTTGTAATTTTTCTAACCTCACTTTATTTGACAGCTTGGGAGTAGACAGTGCTGCGCGTGCTGTATATGTCCTCGGTGGGCGCGTGGGCACGGCGAGGGTCATGGCCCCGATAGGGTGTGTGTGTGTGTGTGGAGTTTATTTTCGTCCCCATTGGCCTCGGTGTCAAACAAAGACAAGCAAAACAACAAAAAAAAAACACTCCGAGATGGGGATCATAAAAGCGAATACCTATAAATCACATGTCTCGTAAAAAGTCGATTCCTCCCCGAGAGCGGTTTTGTTTTACACCCGTGCTGTGTGTGTGTGTGTGTGTGATGACTGGCGGTCGTCGATGTCATTTTGCAACAGGGCGCAAAACACCCGAAACCCGAAGCATCTTAACGATCTGTGACGCTGCAGTGTGCGTTTGTCCTTGATCAAACGCCCAATTCCGCGAAGTGACAACGATACTTGCCACCATAACGGGGGGCCCAGGGGCACAGGGTGGCGGCCTGGTTCCATTCGAAGAATCAATCAACCCGCAGGCACAGCTCGGGCTTCTTCGGGGCTTCGGGGATCCCATCAAATTAGTCATTAGCGCACGCAGAGGGCAAAACGACCGAGGCGCCGAGGGCCCGGGCGCACGTAATTGGCCAACAGCACGCAAATCCCAAACGCGCGGCCCAGCGTCGTCTGTCATTAAACGGAAGTCAGCAGAAGCAGCAGCAGCAGCAGCAGTAGCACTCACAAATCGAGAGCCAGAAATCTCAAAGGCTCGCCCGATTCGCCCGATTGATGAAGTCTTGTGCGCCGGGACGCGGTGCCATCAAACGGAAGACGAAGGCAGGATATGGGTTTGCTTGTAATCGCTTGCCTTCTTGGACCGCTCTTCCGGTAGATGCCATTCAGTGAAGGAGTCGTTTCCGATGAGACTCGTTCACTGTCTGCTGGATATATCGTCTAATGCTACTGCTGCTGCTGCTGGGTCTGCGAGAGCAATGGCTGAGTAATTACAGCGAAATGTGTCTGTCATTTGTATTTATGTGTCGCTCTTTTCTGTTCTGCCACCCAACCGATATCGTCAGAGATCCGGGGGAAAAGAAAAGAGGGCACGAAGAAAAAAACCATTCCCTGTAGAGCCAAAAACAAAAACTGTCGCTCCGAAGGTTTTTGCGGTGCAGTTTTGTAAGAGATTCGTAGCAAAAAGAGAGCGAAAAAAGGGATTTCGTCTGTTTTTTTCATTTGCATCTCGATAGGGAGCAGCGCCCGTGCCATATCATTGAAACCCTTCGATGGTGTGCTTGTCTGACGGTGGAAATGTGCCTTGTGCCCCGCGGTGTTGATGTAATATTTTTGATTGATTATGAATCTCTTTTCAATTTCGCTGCCGGGAAGGGCAGATGGCAGACAGCAAAACCCTTCGCAGATTGTAAGTAAGGGTAAATGCAGTTACGGGAGTGTAAGTGCAGCAGCTTCCTTACTCAGCGGGGTGAAGATCTGGGTGGATTTTTCTGTGTGTTTTGTTTGTAAAGGTAGCTTCGAGCGGCATTCGAGCGGCATTTATTCCCCCGAGCGGCGACGCGTACTAATCACGGCAGCAGCTTCGGTGGATCGAACAAACCAAAAACAACAACAGATTTATTTGATATTAATACGGTGAATGGAGGGAGAATGCATACAAAACCGCTGGTGTGTCTTTTGTGTTCGACGTACCACGCTCCTTCTTCGCACAATATCTTCGCGCTTCAACACCGCGCATTGTTTTTTTTAGTTGCGCGAATCGCAATAGGGACGCAACACGCAACGGCACGCTTCGAAGCCCGAGGGCGAGAAAATACAGAAAAAAACCTTTGCTGACAGGATTTGATTATTTTCTTTGCCTGTTTGTAGGCTGCTTTAGGCGGATTCGCCCGCCCGTTTCCCTAATTGAAATTGACAATCGAACCAAGTGTGCCCGACGACGATGGGAGAAGTAATTATAAATCAGGTTCAATCAATTCCTGGAGCACTTGTTCACCCTCGGGGCGATCGGTCGCGTATTGATCGGCAATGTTTGCACATTCGGCGGCTCGTTAGTAAGTGTGCACGTGTCGCGGGAGATGTTGTTGTACCGAGGCTCTCATTGACAAATCGTTAGAAAGTGATTTGCATTTGGCTGTGGCGGCTGGTGAGTTGCGACACGAGGCGACCTATAATTACGCCAGCCAATTGGTGGATGTCCTCTGGAGTCACCTGTCACCCGGGAAAGGAAACGATAAACTCAATGAGACGCGTCCAGTTCCCTGCCTGTGTCCACCCTTGGCTCCGAAACGATTCCATTTCGTAGTGCAGAGGCATACATTTTGCATTTTAAAATGTAGCGATCGTTCGGAATTATCACTTCATTAAGTTTTACATCGTACTGCACTGAGCGTAATGATCCCGAAAATGTGTCGATGGGTTGAGTCACACAAGACCCCAGGTTGGGACTGGGGCTGGGAGTGCCGGGATGAGAGAGGCAGATCTGATTCCAAACGAACTGAATCAGTGTGACTGGGAAGCAGCCGGAATGCATCCCTGTATACGTGTGTGTGTGTGTACGCGTGTGCACTTGCAGGCAGTATCACATTATTACTAAATTATTTTTATGACTACACCCGTACCATCCAACAGCAGGAGGAGCAACAGGAGCAGCAGCAGCTGCACGAGTGGGGCAGTGGAGATGGATTCAAATGGTCATTCGAACGACGTTGTAAAATTTGCGTTCAAATCGTCTCGTCGCCCGGAGCCCGGAATAATGCCAGTGTGCAAAATGGGGAAGTTTTTAATTATGAGGTGATGAAATAATTTGAAATTTTGTAATAATTAAAACCGATTTAGCGCCAACGTCACTGTGGGCAGCGGGCCGTGTGATGCGGGTGTCACTTGCAATTAAAGTGCCGAATGTGTGTGGAGAGCGTGCAGGGCTGGTGAAGCGAAATCGATGAACCCACCACCACCGGCCCCAAGGCAGACGAAAGCGCATTCGGGCATCGGGTTTAATTATTCGCGCTGCGTCGGAAAATCTCGTCCAGGCGCAAATCTTCACCACAAACGAGGCAGAGGCGGGCCAGCCCATAATCCATCTAATTTAGCACCGAACAGCTGGGTTTCGCTGCTCGCCCAAGGAATGGAAGGAAGCCAATCGAGGGCGGGATTAGGAGTGTTTGGCTTCGGAACTGGCTGCTGGAATGTGGCGGAATTTGCATTAGCAAAAGAAAGGCACTGAGGTGGAGAAATGGAAGAGAGAGCGAGAGGGAGAGAGAATGAGAGACATTTTTCCTGGTGGCAAGTTACGATAATTGAATAACTAATACCGCCTAATAAAAATAATCTGAACGGAAAGGTCCTCCCGATTGGCACTACAGAGGGCACGGAGGGAGAATTTGTTTGCTGGGAGGTTTGAGGAGCTCGACCCACCCAAACCCAACCCAAACGGGGCACGTAATTTATTCACCCTCCATTTTCTGATCGATCTGGAGTGTCTTCTAGACAAGAATCGAGCGCCGCGAAACGGAACCGAGGCTTGAGCAGTTTTTTTTTGTGTGTTGTTTTCGCACGTTGTATTAACCTTGTGAGTGGGAAAAAGAATCATTTCTTCATCGACCCGATCTTCGTGGCCGGCTAAATAGACTTGCGTGTTTTTTTGCTTCTGCCACATCACAAACCATTGTTCTGTTTCGGAAAGTTCCCCATGCTCTGGGAAAAAGAGACGATTGTGTGGAAAGAGACAAACAACAGCGCGCGCGAAGGGCAAAGTCGGCGTGTTTTGGGGGGTTTATCAGCTACCCATCCTCAGGAAAAAAAAAGACAGTCCATCTATCGTCAGTTCAACTCCCCATGCGCGCGCGCGTGAGCTAAATGAGAACTAATTAATTCACTTTTCGGAAGCCGCGATGTATTGGATGAATTCGTAATTCGCTGTCTGCTGTGTGTCGATGGCCTGTGCGGGGCGAAAAGCGAAAAGTGGGCTCATTTTCTTCGCTTTTCTTTCTTTTCCGCTACTCCTTTCTGCTCAAGTTGAATTGATACGGTTGTTTTGCTTGCCAACAACGCGCGTTTTGTGTTGTGGGACGCTTCTCTCAATGTCACGCATTTCAGCACTCCAACTCTGTGTTGCGCGTATTGATAAAGCGTATTTTATGACAGTTTTCAAACCCCCATCCCGCCGTTTGGACACACGAAACTCGGCCAGAATGGCACAACACTAATGGAAATATTAAACATTCATCCTAACGATCACACGCCGAAACAAGGGCGACGGGTGGTGGTGGTGGCATCCTTGTTGGAAAAGCAGTGGGGGGAATAATTTTACACAGAAAGAAACCGAACCGAACCGGCATCGACATGCATCGGCAATAAAAATGGGAAGCAAACGTTTTTCGGCCATTTAAAGCGGCATCTCCCTTTGCGTTACTTCAAACGCGCCATAAATAAATATGGATTTTTATTAACAAACGCTCTCACCTTTCTTCCCTAACTCCCACCTCGCTGGAATGGGAAAGGGTAAGACAGTTTAGCTCGAGAGAGAGAGAGAGAGAGGGACGGGGTTTTTGTACTTTTTTGTTTCGTGTGGGGTTTAACAATTCATGCTTTACAAGCACCACCACCGCCAGGCGCAGGGGGCATGCAAATGTCATCCAAACCGGGAGGGTGACGATTATGCCATTTTCGGTGGAAATCACATAAATTCCTTATTGAAAGCAATTCTAACCCGAAATGAATGAAATAATAAGGAAAGAAGGGTATCCGGTGGTTGCGGAAAAAGGAAAAAAAAAACACACACCAATCCGGATATCCACCCCCTCAATATGGGCCCGCGAAGGAGGAGAAGGAGGAGCTACATTTCCTTTCTTTGATATTCAGTGCCCGCTTTTCACTTGCCTTGCGTTTTTCCTTCGGACGGGCAAGGAATATTGTTATTAATCTCTCTCTTTCTCACACTCTCTGCTTCGTTTCCGCGTTCCTCGGGGCTCGTGTGGTCTAATCTACATGTCAGTTGTTTATTACCTTCACCTTTCTCTCCTTTTGCATCATCACTTCCACACGCAGCAGCAACTCGCACGAAGCCGCGTCCCTTTATTTCTTCCCTATCGACGAAGATCACGCGGTCGTTGTAAAATATTCGCGGGATACAGGTTATTTATTTCGTATTTATGCGTCCCCGTCCTGCTTCTTCCTCTTCTTCTCCTCTGCACCGAGCGACCGAGGGTGAAATGTCTCCGTTATGGTACGCATTATACCCACACCCACCGCACCCCTAATGCCTGCTCGAGGGTATGATTTATACTACACGAAGGAGACACACCCGCGATAGGGAGGGCTGGGACGGGAACCTTTATGAAATTGGCACGCCCGGGGTCGAGGGAAATTGACGAAATTGTCACCGCTTTTCCACGGCAGCAGATGAAGTAGCCCGAGCACTGGGCCAGGGTAGTGTAGGTTTGATGAAATATTTTCAATATTTTTCCCATTCCGGGCGGAACTTTCACTTCGCCGCGGAGAGGGTGGATTTATTTGATTTTGTCGTCGGATGTCGCATAAAGATACCTAAGGACATATACACACACACACACACATACACACACACACACAGACCGGAAGGAGGATGTGCGCTGGAAACGATGACGGTTTATTGAAGTGTAAACAGAGGGCTTTCGCCTGTGGGGGTAAAACACAGGGATGGCCGCGTGACGTCGTGATTGATAAATGTCATGTAATCAATTATCGTTAAGGAGAGTGAACGCGACCCGGCGCTGGGTGGGGAGGGTGTGCCTGGGATTTCAGATCCTTGATGTGCCACTTTTGATCTCGTTCTCGTCTCTATCGCGTTTGGGTGGGTGGCCTTGAAGACGGCAGAGCAGACCGAAAGAACATTGCCGTATCGCAGGATGGTGCCCGCGCACGCTGATTTATGGCAGATTGAGATTCGGCGAAAGAGAAGCTCGGCCCGGCCCGGGCGACGATGATGATGAGTTCGAATGCGTGATTTTTCGATTTTAATTACCCCGGTGGCGGGCGTCGGGTGCACAAGACGTCGGGCGACTTTTCACTTTCCGTTTGGAAATAGATCGATTGCGCGCGTATAAGGCCAACGGCATCGCTAACGCCGTACGCCGTGTGTCATCGAAATGTTATTAACCTCTCCAACCGGCTCCATCCCGCCCATCGACGAGCCGCGGGAATGAAATCGAATTTATAAATATGTCGCGCAATAATTAATTAATGTCGCGCAATGGTACGCGAAGCGACAGACGACGGTTGCGTTCGACATCGAAGTCGAAGCGATCGTTGGTTCATGCCTGTTCGCTCGCTGCGGATCTTTCTGTGCGTTTGTTTGTCGTGGAACAATTTGCATTAGCAACGGCTTGGCTTTAGCGCGACTCTGTGTGTGTGTGCGTGTGCGTGCTTAACGCTTTTCCTCCAACTCCGCGATGCGTGTGCATGTGTGTGCGTAAACAAAGAAATGTCACCCGAGGAGCCGAGTTTTCCACCGCGCCAAACCTAGACGCAGGGAACTCGCAGCTGCCGTCTGCCGAGACACAACAAGTGCAGCAAACCGCGCATGCAACCTTCGGGTGACAATATATTTATACTATTAGTTTATTGAAATGTGCGATGGCGAGGATGATGAGAAGGGGTGATGTTTTCCGGGGGATGATGAAGCAAGGGGATGATCATCGCACACACTAAGCCGCCAGATTCGCACGAAGGTTGCCCGCGCTACGGTTGGCCAATTTAAATTCATTCCCGCTTTTCGCTTCCCCTCGCACACACACACACACGTCGTTACATTGAAATCTATAGTTGTGTAAATTTTGTATCAATGTATATAAATAACCCATTTCGCGGCAGAGCGACGGTACAAGCTCGGGCCCTCGTGTGTCTTGTGTCGCACACGCAAAAAACGCATGTTTGCCGTCACGAATCGGTTGCGATCACTTGCGATCGCACCACGAGAGGAACCCCCTTGCCGATTCGAGCGACGTGTTGTGTTGTGTGTGTGTGTGTGTGTGTGTGTGTGTGTGTGTGTGTGTGTGTGTGTGTGTGTGTGTGTGTGTGTGTGCTGCACATTGTGGCACATTCCCGGCGACATTTCCCTCTTTTGTAGCGCTGCCCGGAGGAGGGAGGGATCGTCGTCGAGATCAAAGATTAAAAATGTGTCCTGTCACATTATTGCGTTTAATTAGAATGGACTGAATTCGCTGAGAGCGTGCCCTTCTGCGTGTTGGTATTTGTGAGCCGTTTGTGTGTGTGTGTGTGTGTTCTCTGCTGTTTCGGTGGCATTAAATCACACCCATGCGGTTGTTGTTTTTTAACTTCGATTCGATTTATTGGCATCACAGAGCCGCGCGCAGTGTTTGACCCGCTTTACCCCGAGCACGCCAATTAGTAGCTTCGTGTGTGTGTGTGGCGGGGGAAAATTGAAAGAAAATCATCCGATTCCGTTGCTGGACATCGTTAGGCGCCTTGTCATGTCTTGAGAAAATCCATCCAATCGGGTTTTTGTTTGCCACGCCACGGTGCGGTGGTTCAGGGGAAACTTGCCTTCCATTAAATTGGTGTCCATTTTCCGACCATCGTGCTACTTTTGCCTTTTGCCGAGTCGAGGCACTAACGGCCCTGGGTGGTGGGTGTTTAAGGCAGAGTTTAACATTTTTAATAATAAGCTTCGCCGTATTTGTGGTTTTAAATGCGAATGGAAAATGAAATATGGCCATGGTGCGGGTACGGGATCGTTCGGTTGTTGTTTTTCGTTGGTCGGCTGCGAGGAAAAACAAGGGGCCATCTTTTGTCCACCCGAATGGGGTTGCATGTCTCCGGGCAATATGAACACGCTTTTTTATTCGAAATCTCACCGCTTGCTTCACCCTCCTCCCAGCTTGCAAGCGACGAAAGGACATCGAAGGTAAAACAGGACACACTCTGCTGCTGTTGTTGTTGGGGGTAAGTGTATGTTTTGGAGAAAGAACAGAAAAATGGAGCAAAAATAGCAAAGTAGCATAATCACAACTCGATATCGGCAGCAGCAGCAGGGGAGCACGCGGTACGCGGTATCTGTTTCGTCATTGTCGTCCTCGTGTCCTCGAGGGCTGCGGCGGCGCACCAAGATGGCTGCTTCCAGCTAATTAGATATTGTTTGCTTTTGACATGTAGTAGCACCGCGGTGATTGGATGATTAATGCCACTCAAACACGCCGTTGTTGCCTGTGCCACAGCCCACAAGCTGTACGACAAATGGCCTAATGCTGACGATGACGATAGGAATATTGATAGGGTCACCACTGTCCCGTCGAGAGCCGGCAGTGCTTCAAAGAATCGAAGAAGGTTCCCTGTTAGTCCCGGCTCCCTCGGACTGCTTTCTTCAATAAGCGAAAAATCGGAGCTAGCCACTGTGTTTTGTTGGCCGTTTCCCCCCAACCGGACTGACCGGCGGTACACTGCAGTGCCATAAAGTATAATTACAAGCAGCCGGAGCAAGCAGCCGCGCTAGGCTCTCCAGGATATCGATAGTTGTAAATCAAAAGTCCGACTCGCTGGACCGGTGGGACGGGATGACCCGTTTTGTGGCCGGTGGTCGAGTGGTCACTGGAATCCATCTATCAGAAATCCGCACACACACGACGCGAAAGTTCCGCGAGCGGGAATAAATTTCACGTAATGAGTGTAATAAACAAATTAATAACCCGTGGGGAGAGGGCTTTTTAGGTTGGGTGTAGTTTCCTGCCACCGCTTCCCTCTTCGGACGTGACCGCACAATCTCCCCCATCCCCAATATCGAGGCTTTTCACATATTAATATGCAAATTGGGCATATGGAAAGCTTTCATCATTTTCCGTCCGCCAGCGCCAACGACCCCGACCCGCAACTGTTTCCGACCGGCTCAGACGAATGGAAACTCACTATTGCTGACATTTCAACCGGAAGTGGTTCGCTTTAACTGTTTGACCGGCAAAGCTAAAGTTGTGCTCTACTGGGGTCGGGGTTGGGCGGTGAAAAAGAAAATAGTTCCGTTTTCTTGTTGCGGCCAGCTCATTCGCGTTCATGAAAGATTGACGAATGGAAGCAAAGTTTTGAGCGAACTGAGAAACTTAAAACCAAGATTATTAGCACAGCGTTCTCGCAGCGTGCAGGTGGAAAGTTTTAATTAGTTAGTATTAGCAAAAGGTTGCTAAAGGAAGCGGAAGCTTCTTCGTTCTCCGAACAGCACAGAGGAGTCGCTTAAAAAGTTCGCTAAGGAGAAGCGAATAAAAAAACGGGTAACCGATTGGTTGGCTGTGGCGCGAACGAATTGCAACGAAAATGCACGCGTGCGGATTAAACCATGGCGCAATGCTCCACCAACTGCAACTTCTGTGCAGTGCTGTGTGTCGACCGGACCGGCGCTTGTGACACGCGGCGAAATAGCTGCGATTTAATTTAATTAATTAAAATACTTCATCACTATCCCACTTGACGCTCTCTCTCTCTTTCTCTCCCGCCGCGCAAACGAACGCGAACACACCATGCGTTTGTCGATCGTCGTCGGCCCTTCCCCTTCGTTCAGCCGGGTGGCAGTCCAAGGGGGTGTGGAAATTGGACCCGATCTGATCCCAAATTCGCGCTCGAGAATAATTACACATTAATTAATACATTCCTCTTCACGCCGGACTGTGCCACTAAGTGAGCACTAAGTTTTTGTCACCGAGTGTGCTCACGCTATATTTAAGCGCATCGACGACGATCCGGCATACCACCGAGCGGGGCACGGTTTGCTTTGTATCCGCCCGTGTATGTGTTTCCGCTCGTAAACTGGTCGATCCACCGTCCCATCTAATCTGCCGCATCGGACCAGTCGACGGTGGTGGAGCAATAAAATGAAATATATTCTTTTATTTACTACACACTCACTCCCTCTTTCTCTCTCTCTTTCTCGAATCGGTGCCGGATTGAACGAATAATTGCGACACCGATCCGGTTGTTCTTCCCCGAATACCTCCGCGCCACAGCTGGGCAGGTGGCCAGAACGATGATGACGAATGACAAGAGCCCCCGAAACAGGGGCCCATGTTTGTTTACAGTTGTTTGTGAAAAGAGATGTTCGAGCGGAGATTGTGAAAGTGGCCCTTGGCGAAAGGGCTCAACCGGGTACCGATCTCGGTCGGCTTGGGTCGTGAGGAAATGTCAAATTTAGAGATCATCGCCCAACCAACGGCCGGGTGTCGGGTGTGATGGCATTTGATGGCCCGCGTAGATAATGTAAGGATTTGAGAAAATAGAAACAGCAACGCGATGGACCCCATTAAAACAAGGTCAAATGCAAAACAAAACGAACGGGCCTTTGTGCCCTTTGTGTTTGCCTCTGATTTGTCGTTCGAGTTCAATCGTAACAATCAATAGTTCATAATGTTTCATCGCACTCAAAACTACCAACTACCAGGCGTCCACTTTGCTCCGTTGCTGTTGGATGTTTGACTTCCCCGGCTAGACGTGTTTTGACCTCGAAAAGTTTTCGACTGACTTGTCGAAATCGACACAAATCGGTTTGATAGACGTCTTACGATTCTGACGTCTTAGGAATTGGTTGTTGCTTTTTCGGCTTCGGTTTGTAGGTAAGAACCGGCCCCAAAACCCCTAGGTCAAAGTTTTAAGGAATTATTTTGATTTGTTCGTTGATTGCTGGTAGACCTTCGACAACCCGCGGGTCCTTAATGCTGTACGGAGTGTGTCATGCTGTACGGCAGAAATCAATCACTGGTATCAAGCGGTAGGGAAGAAAAACTCAAACCATGCTGCTGTTGTTTTCGATTTCAACAGTCGCCACCGCTGTATCGTAATCGATTGTGACGCGTGCCCCCCGAATCGGTGCTGTGCACCAGAATCTTCAAGAAACCGAAAAACACCGACTTTTCGATCTTTCTTCATCGATTTATAACCGTGAGATATGTAGTGTGTTGTATTATTCTTGCCCTCGCTGTTGTCGTCGCTGGCGGTGGCTGGCGTGGTTTGTGCAAAACGGGGATTATTTGTGAGTTGAAAATGTTAAAAATAGAGCGACAGGTCGGAGTTTAGTTCTGCAAAGGTTTGCCGTTCGCCGTTTGCTGGCCGGTAGCGGCCGTGGTGGGCAAGGCGTGAAAAGAAGAACATCCCCGCACGACCGCCTGACAATAATACAGATAGGCATAATCAATTATTTTCCCATTTTCTTAATGCCCGCTCGGTGCTCGTGCTGGGGTGGCGGCGCAGTTAGCAGTTGTTTTCCGCCCAGACACAATCGCCCCAGGCACCTGACAACGTCTACCACTGTGTGGTGTCTGTGTGGCTGTGTGTGTGGATCAATAAATTATAAAAAAACAATGTTTTCAACCGGCCAGCCGATGCGATAAACTCTCGCGGAATAAGCGGTTTGGTGTGTAAAGGCGGCACAGACCTTTCATCTGGCGTGTGAGCGAATCCGGCGAGCTACATTGTGTGATTGTGTAGCTAATGCCCGCTGCTCGCTGCACTCACGCTCACGAATGATCGGGACGCTCGAAATAAACTCCCGCTTGGGTTGGGTGGTCCAAGGATCCATGCCCATGGTGTGACCGTTTTATCGTGTACGCCCCTGCGCCTGGCGGACCGTTCCAGTCACTTTCATTTTCATTATTTACAATAATTAGCTATAACGTCCGTGTGTGTGTGTGTCCGTGCGCGCGCGTTAAGAATGTGTCGTCGATGATGAAGCGTCGCGCGTCCCATCCTTGGTCGTCGGCTGACGGCATTCAAGGAAAGTGCAAACAACCCGCAGGCCCACAGTACAATGACTTTCGGCGCGGACCCACGCAAAGCCGACCGACCGTCCGTGCGGTGGTGATAGTCTGGTCCGCTTTTTTGACATTTCTCGCTTTCTCGTTACGGAAGATTTAATTGCACCGCAAACGAGTGCAATAAAATGCGTATTCGTGCGTGAAGAATTACAATGGCACGGCAGTGGCCGACCTGCTGCATGCAGTCGCGGATGAAACGATGATTTGGGTGCAATTCGTTTCGCCGCTCGTGCGCCGCCGTTTCCTTGTGCTTGGGTTTGTGTCTGCTTTTCCTTCCTCCCTTGTTGCGATGGGAAAGGTCGGACTGTGCCGAACTGTTACCACCAAACAGTCGAAAAATTCCATTTTCGATTTCGGGATTATTCATTGATCTAGAAATTCGTTTGATCGTCAATATGGTGTGTAATTCATTTTTGGGGCAGTTTTTGCCTTTTTTGTGGGGAAAAAAATATTAATTTGCAAACCACTTTCCCTTTGAGTTGGAAAAAGCCATTTGCTTTAATCACAGCACAGAAGGATGAGCTGTTCATAGTTTTGGCCTTTATTCTCAACCCCATTTTTCTCGCCCGAGAAACAAGAGGAAGAGTGCATTATCATGCAATTAAAGTCATGCAACTATGAAGGGGCCAGTTCAACCCGTTTGACCTCGGCTCGGAAGGACACAGACACAGCGCTCACCAGAAGAGACAGAAATCTGTCAAAATGGGCTGAGAATGGGGAAAAGGCAAACTTTTCCTACCCAAATCGGCAGACGGTTGCCATCGTCATTACCGACGATAGGAGAGAGGTACAACTGCTTCCCTTCCCTGTCTCCACCCACTGTGCCGGTGGGGTGTGGACAGTGTTTAGAGACAGAGGTTTAGCCGGATGTTGATCCTTGACCGGGTGGTGTGCAACAAATGCGTGTTGCTAGCCCGAGCTTCACCAATTCCACCGCTGCGCTCTGTCGTGTCTGTGGCAGAGATAAAAGAGCAATGATCGTCCCCATCGGCCGATCGGGATGGGGAAGAATAACTTTTATTTAGTGCGCGGAGTAGTACGGGAAGATGTCTTCATTTCGGGTCTTCATGTTCAGACGACTTTCGGCCGTGGTTGGGGCCGGCAGGAAATGGCAACCGGGTGGCTAGTTTACGATAAATGCCCCAGTCGCAAATCCATATCCTTTCCCGGGGAGGAGTGCGACGCTAAACTAACGAGCTAGTCCTTTTAGCCGACGTTAGTACGTACCTCCTTACCCAAACCCGACCACGGCAGGGACTTTGGGAACCGGGAATGGGGTAAAACGGGTCCCGAGTTTCCTCCGCCATTTTGGGTTTGGAAATGTTGAATTTTTCCGGCAATTACGCTACGCTCGACCTTTTCCCGGGCATGAGGGGCGCATGTGCTTAAGCGGGCACCTTCAACTTATCGAACGCAATTAATTGTGAATTATCGGAAGATAAATGCCCTCGAACCGGAGGGAGCAGAAAACTATAACAGCGATTAGACCCCTGTTCAATGTTTAATTGATCGATAAATCAAGCCTCGGTCTCGGTGTAGTGGGTTGATTTAAAATGGCCGCAAAAGTGGGCACACAACCAACAGCCAACATGGACGGCGGTGGCCCATCGTCTGGGGGGGTAAGCTTTCGAACCTTCTCGGGCAATTGTTGGGTGAAGCAGAACGAGGGAACCTTAAATGTCAAAAGATCACTCATATTTGCTCATTGCTTTACGTGCACACACACACAAATGCTCTTATGTGTGTGTGTATTGTACCAAGTGCTCTGATCTTTGTGCGCTTTCTATTCAGCTGAACAAACAAAGAGCCAATGACGGGAGGAAGGATGAAAAATCGCGAAAAAGAACGCCACGAGAGAGAGAGAGAAAGAAAGGGGGGCTGGCAGACAGACAAAGACACAACAACACAGATCGCATCTTCTGGTGAGCAAGCTTCATTGCGTTTTTCGTCGACGAGCGAGCAGCAGAGCCGCCAAATGACGTTTAGCTTTAAGCATCATGCGGCCACATCAACCGGCGGCTGACAACATGATGCAGAACCGTTACCGTACCGTGGCTGGTGGTTGTGTGTGTGTGTGTGTCTGTGTGTAAACTTTGGAGCACTGGAGGAAAGCTAATACCCATGAGAACTTGTTCCCGCAGGGCCTATTGTTCTGCTGTCATTTGATTGAACTTGCGGCAGTCGCGTTTGCTCCTGACGTTTTGCGCTGGTGGCAGGCCGTTGGACGTGACGAGCTGCCGAGCGGACAGAGCGAGACAGCAGTAATGATAGTAATCAGATTATGAAAATTTTTCTTGAAATTTTCTCCCTCTCCACGCACACAAACATATACCAGCGCTTGCATTTGACCTCAGGTACCCAAAAAACAAGAGGAGCCCTTCGCGGTAATGCTTCGCGTTCGATAATATCTTGGTCGTTTCATTTCCTTTTGATGTAGAGTATGTGTGTGTGTTTGTTTGTGTGCTTTTTTTGTGAACACATTTTTACCTTTTACATAAAGTGGATATTTTTATGATATCTTCGCGCACCGCAGTTTGCCGTGGAGTCGTTGTATAAGGCATACAGGGCTGCCGCCACGATCAGGTTGGATCGTTGAGCATAATTTATGCTGTATCGTTTCGCAACAGAGGAACAACACAGAGACAGAGATCGGCTCGTTTGTAAAAGATTTATCATTAGTTTTTCATGAT
>AXCO02004603.1:0-20196 GCA_000473525.2 Anopheles melas | reverse complement strand
CTTCAAGCCATAATTTAGGCAAATACTGTTAACTGGAAATAATTCATTATTCATTGCGTTGTTTTCCAATACTAATACCCACAATTATTATCAATTTATTGTATGGAAAAACAAATTCAGCTTCATGTTGCAATTGTGTTTTGGGAAATTGGTACACAATAAGCTATAATTACTCGCTTATAGCACTACTTGATGCATTCATTCGGTATTCAATTATTGGCAGCTAGTTTAATTACACGGTATCGATTAAATGCACCTTTATCATCGTCATCGAACCACTCCTCCCGTTCTGCATCGAAAATTGCAATAACATTAGCAGGTAAAACAAACAACAACCAAATATATACAACAAAGCCACAGACACACACACATAAACATGTACGGTGAATTAGTAGGTAAAATTTGATATAAAAAAACACAAATGATTGGAATAATCGATACATTATATACCAAAACACCCACAGGCCAACAAAAGTCCAGCACGTGTGGGGTTGTTGGTACTCGCAGAACGATTTGTTTGGGTTAATTGAAAAATATCGTTACTAGCAAGCCGCGGTCCAACTAAACGGTCAAGGCTTTTAAAACCCCCCATAAACCCCGATTGGTAGCAGTGGAAAGGTTTGCAGCAACGAAATAGAGCACCCGGAAGCTGGTTTCAATTCATGAGAGGGAAAAAAAATAACAAAAAACCATCCCCTTTTTTGCGTGGTGAAAACTTGTGCGGTGGCCACCAGATCTCTCGGGATGCTTCTCTTTCTCCCTTGGCATTTGGTGTAGAACGTTTCGCTGTAATCTGCTTTCGGAAGTTTCAGTTTAGATCGATCCGAGCGTCGACCGAGTTTCGCCGGAATTGCATCGCACTCGTCCGTTTACATCATTCAACTGGAGCGGCGGCTAGCTCACCTTTCTGGTTGAAACCATCCATTGCTACCGCGAGCTGCAGTTGAGCAAAACAATAAACAAACAAACAACACCGATCAGGGACATGACATGCACTTTTCTGTCCATTGTGGTAAATCGACGGTAAATGATTGTTAACTTAGTTGTCCCTTTTGGTACGCGATTCCTGAAAGCCGAGTCATCACGCACTGTTTTATTAATGTGTTAACACTATATAATTATGTCAGTTTAACGGATAAAGTACTTTCTAATAAGTAACTTATTATTTTCTTACTTTTATTTTACTCTTTTACTCTTACTCTTACTCTTACTCTTTTACTCTATTTTACAACGTAGCGCGAAAACAATGCGCTTCACTTATCCCTATAACGACCATGAGAGTATCTGCTTTCGAGTACAACCTGTTCAAGATTATTCGCAAAAAGAACGATAAGCAATGGAATAAGTCGCAGTTCTCTATTGGTGACAGTAGGTTAACTCAAAAAGCTAGGTAGCATGAATGTTTACCCTTGGAAAATACTATTCTCTTGCCAATATTCTTCTAATATATTAATCTATACCACTCAGCGCATTTGTGCTCAACACAGTCCGCTATCTTCTTTCTACAAACATTTATTAATGCCATAATTTGCTTAACAAATGTAACCTATTTTTTCGAAACAAATATGAGACTTCTACTAGCACCAGCCGATCATTCCCAATATTGTTCTCTCTCCGTAGTCAGGAAGCGCGAACCATACGCATGCATTCTCCCTTACCTAACAACGTACGAGAGAAGCCGACACAAAACAACGTCCATGGCGTGCGATAGAAGCACTGATTTAATGGTTTCGAATGTTTTCCCGCTTGTTTCGGTGTTCCCTTTTGTCATAACAAAATCATCCACACATGTTCCCCCACAGTTGCACACAGTCGAATCCACAAACCAGGCAAGCCGAAACAGCACAAAATGAGGACACTCGCAACAGCTACACAGCCGGGGTTCGCATTAAGGTTTCATTGGTCGACGCAAATGCTCCGTCGGAGCGGATCTATGCAAACCGAAAACAGACTACCCCCCCCAACCCCGGTGGTGGATAAATATGATGGTTTATGATTTGATTACCACGTGGCTTATCAGGTGCGTGCATCTCTCCTACTGCTGGCTTGCTACTTTTGCGCTTTCTCCTTCCCAAGGGAAATCGTTTTATGGGATATTAGCATTTCGGAGAACTTCCAACTCCATACAGTGACGGTATCTCATGTGTATGTATTCTTGCAAACAGTGTCAGCAGTGAGAATGACACCGTAGTGAACTTATTATTGATATAATTTATGTATTTTTTATTAAAATATTAAAAAGAAATGATTGACGAGATACTCAATTAATATAAAAAATGTACAATTGCACAACTAAGAAATTTTAATAGTTCCGAGATGTAAGAAACTTAACATTTTAGTCTGCTTTTATAATTCCATTTTAATTTAATCATCAACAGAAGTTAACTTAAAATAATAAGACGAGCAATTGAATGAGCGCAGTCAATACTAGAAAAAAAATTATACACATACATAGACATTTTACATTTGTTTCAAACTTTGACCAACTCGAATCACACAGCAAAATAGTACTTTACAGCCCGAAAACAACCAACGCGAAGTGAAAAAATGTCCATTCTCTCCCTCTATAACCTTGGTCACAACTTTGCAGACAAAACGTCAGCTAGAAAGTCCAAGCGTCAAGTCAGTCAGGCCCTGCTATATGTGCTGCTGATGCAAAATTCTGTACCTCTGTTTGCTCATTCGCTAATAACATACGATCGTGAAACTGCCACCTAGTTTAAAGTGCTTCAAAGTTGTAACTACGAAATGTTCCACAACCTTCGCGACAACCTTCACCTGCTCCGTTTAAATTCCATCAACGCTATTAAACACCACCACCACCACCACCACCACCACCACACCATATACAGATGGGCTCACCCTCCGTACGGGTCTGGGCTGTAACTTGTTACCCTTACTTAATCTCCCGATGAAGAGATTTCTCCACTTTCGGAAACATGACGGAACCAACCCCGCACGAAGTGCAAAGAGAGAGAGAGAGAAAAATGTTATAACATTTAAGATACTACTACCGCTGCTACCATGGCGAAGTGGTAGAAGAAAACAACGAAAACTATTCCACACTCACACACTTTTACACCCCGGTAACTAGCTTCGCTCAACGTGCAACAACTTTCACCTGTTCGGGTCTCAATTCCGGTACCGATTGACACTGCTCTCTGTTGCTGAAAAAAAAAATGTTAGATCCGGTTGGGCTGAGAGGTCTCAAGCATATCGGAATGATGTTTTACTTTGATTATTTAGTAATTATATGTTTTACCTACGTAATATTTATGAATTGAGGCTAATATCAACGATATCAATTTAATATAATCCAAATACTATCATAACTATTACACCTAACTTAACAATGCATCGAATACAACTTAACAGTTTGACTTGTTTGATTATTTCTTATTTTCTTGCTCAATAGCTCGAGCAAAGGACATGATGCAGACTATCAAATCATAATGTTAATTAAATTGCATTAAATATTTTCAATCGCAAGCACGTGTCAAATATGCATACGAACAACTCCTGACCACACCGGCTGTATCATACAATCCAGAGCTACAGGATTTGTTCATAAATAATTTCCCTTTTTGTATGTTCGCTTTCTTTTTCTGTGATTAAAACATTTCCATCGAGCCAAATATAAAAGGCCATCAGAAAATTATTTTATGCCCAGCATGATTCACAAACACACTCACATACATCTCGGCCATAGCACAGACGTTCTCAATGTGCCATAGCAAGCGAGTTATTGCTGATTCACGTTCTGTTTTTCTCTATTACTACCCAAGGTGTAACTACATGAAGCTGACACTAATTAATAGAAATATGGTCATCATGCACCATCATTTTCTAACGATTTTTGGACCACTGGCTCATTTTATAATGAGAGTTTTGCCTCGTATGCTTTTGAGATCCACCTACACGAAAAGGTTTGCAATAGCAGACTACTTCTTCTCCATGTAAATATATAGATTATTTACGAAATGTAAATATTAGGAGCCAGACGTACAACGTTGGTTTTGGAAGAAAAGTAGTTATAATGCAGTGAGAATAACCAATATAGTTAATGATCCAGAAATCCATTAAATGTCATATGAATAAATAATCTTACAATATTTTTATGTGAAAGTTTTGAAAATTAATCATCTACATTGAACATTTTTACATCAAATACAGAGTTTTAATTATTTGGCAGGAGTAGGCCAAACTGCAATTATCACAAAATAAACTATATCTTCCACAAATGTGATGAAACTTAACTTTCTTTTATTACAATGTTAAATTAGATCTTTATTAAATTATCTTTCAAATTCATACCTTGTCTCATCCATTGTATGAAACATCAAATGTTTTATTATACTATCTACGCTGCTCGTAACGCCATTACACTCCCTTTTAATCAGTTCTAATGTAACATGTTGCCCTTTCGGACCGGAAGTGAGAGAATTCTTGTGCTGACTATATACTCGCAATGAATCTGTTGTCATATGTGGTAGTGGCGCATGCTAGTACTATTTGTATATGAAGATTGTTTACATCGCAACAACAGTCAATGGCTTACAATTGTGCGTGATCAGTGTCTATGTTGACACACTTCATTCAACTTTAGTGTGCGATTTTAATGTTTGCACTAGACACTATATTACACATGTTGTAAAAATCAAGCTACTGAGAAATCCCTGTATATGACAATAACCACGTGTTAACACATTATGAAAAACAAACAAAACGAGCAAACAGGATAAAACAAAACAAGCTTCATCGTTGAAATGACAACATATGTTTGATTTGCAATCTAGGTTAGATGAAGCTCTTAATTGAAAATATTTATTCTGTGATCGGTAAATAAAAACCAAACCGGTAGTATTGTGGTATGGTATACGCTTCTCTTCGATCTGAAATTACTTCATGGTAGCCCGTAAACCTGTTATATATTACTGTGCATCTTTTAACAACTGTATTGGTGTAAAAAGTAAATAAATACAAACACAAAACACATCTGTTCTGACGTACATACCATACGCTTCGAGAAACGTGCGTAGTTTCACGACTCAAAGTCTTTACAAACGAACCAACCATCATATTACTGCTCGTGTGTGCGTAGGTCTAGCAGCGATGGCAGTTTAAGCAGTCTGTTAACCTAGATTAATCAACGACTCTTTTGTTGACGTTCACACGTTCGTCCACCACGAAATAACCCATTTTTCAAAACCTTATCATTTATAACAACCACCGCCCCTGTTGTTGTGTAATTTGAAACCAATTTGCTTGCAAACGCTCACTAACAATCTATCGATCATGGAAAGTAATTTAAGTAAGTCGTAATATATTCCTTTAGATTCTTCTTCTTTCCTTTCGCCATTTTTCGCTGCCGTTTTTTCGTTCATATAAGTAGTAGTATGAAGATAATAAGATAAGTACCAAGATAAAAAGCAGCTAGTATGCGCCGACCGTCTTTACCTGTTGCCTATCCTCGCACCCTGTGTCTGCCTCATGTAACCTTATTTTATGACACAGTTGATAAAAATATGGCACTGCTATAAATAAACAAAAGAGGTCAGCGCATCTGCAAAACCAAGCGAATAGGTGCCGTTTTTGCACAAACGAGTGATAAATTCTTACGATCCGCATCAACGTGCACATATCACACAAATTGTTCAATCCCATCGTGAAGAAATAGAAACTTATTATGTAGACACTGTCGCATATTCCTCGTGTGTTGTAAAAAAGAAGACCTCTATAATTCTCGCAACTCAAACAAAATGATGATTCACTTCCTAAGAAGGGGTGGTTTGAATGAGCTAAACAGTGTATCTATTTCTTTACTGTTACTTTATTACATTGAGAATAATTATAATCTAACATCAATCAAATTAACCGTATCATTTATTCAACTACGCATTAATAAAAATAAAGTTTGTATATTTTGTATATGTTTTAAAAAAATCTCTTCATTTTGAATAGCTTGTTCTCTTGAGCATTTATTAAACACAACAACAAAACCCTGATAAAACAAAACTCTTATAGTTCATTACGGTAATGCTACCTTACAAGAAGAATTCGCCTTCATACACGCATAAAACAATACCCGAATCACACTTGACCACACACACTACTAATGGTTACATGAAGCAGTGAAAATTGTTTAAAACCACAGAACATTCGCTCCAAATCTCGTCCCGTGGGATCACTTTTTCGAAACGTATTAAAGCTTGTGAAGCTCCTAAGACGAATAGAGAACGAAGCTAAAGAATGGCTTCGAAAAGCCAAGAGCCCTATTACGTTCCCTATGAACCCCTCTCTAGCTGATTTGCTGAGTCGGCAAAATCAATGAAAAGCGCGGTTAAACTTTGCACGATCTCAACATCCTGCAGTGCCTTCTCTAGTATATTGGATGGCAGACCCGGCCACCCCACTACTTTACCAGCAGCAGCAGGAAGTTTTCGATATTCAAATGAAGCTCAATGTTTGCCCATCTATGATTTCCAACTTCCTTCGTGCTTCTTTTGTCGATTGGAAGGCTCACAAATAAAAAGCAGGGATATGCGCCAATAATTAAAAAAAAACATGAAAAGTATTCTTTTCGTACACCATATTCATGATTTCGACGAAAAACGAGTCCGAATTAAAACAGGACAATTTATATAAAGTCTATTTTTAGTTCATTCGAGACACATTTGAATTCTTGCTAGATTATATTTATTTATTGTTCAGTAGGGACGGCCCGGCCGTATTGCTCTGCTAGATTATATTGGTTTCATACAAAGAATCGAACCAAAAACTCATATGACGGTTAAAGGGATAAAAATTTGCACGATTATATATGAAAATTTGCTTCCATTTGGATAATTTGTCCTTCGACCTTTATACCGCGATTTTAAACATATGTACTACGCGGACGTCACAAGCTGCCGTTACGTATGAAATAACACGTTTCTTCTTAAACGTCCAACGCAATCAGATCTAATGAGTTCAAAGCGCCTCAAATCCTTCGCCAATAGCAAACACATTGTATGCACGGAGATACCTTTCAAGTAAATAACGGAATAACGGAATGTAAGGGAGGTTCCAAGAACCTTTTTTACAAATAAACATCCTAATTTGTTTCCCACACACTGTGTCTCCTCAAAAACAATCAACTTACATTTGACTTACGAACTGCTTCTTCTTCTCCGGTTTATCTTAGTTCACAACTTTGTGCGAAAGGAAATAAAAAAATCAACCAATGTGAAGCTCTTGGAATCTATTTTGAATTCGCTATTGGAATAAATAAGCCCGAATCTATTTTGACTAACGTATGTCACCGGATCGTAACGATCCCTCCCAATGCGGGGATGTTGAGAGAGGAGAGTGTAATAAAATGTAAATGTCAAAGTTGAAATTGGATGTTCCATGCTAGCTCTTTTGGGATGAAAATCGGTGAACCGCAGTAAAGGGTTACCATCCTGGATGGATAGAGGAGACTTTGTTTTGAACACCAAGCCTGTTGGGGGTGTTAAATATGCATCACATAATGATCCCTATTCTACTGCCCCCCTTACCTTGGGTAAAGCGATTTGTTCATGTCCAATTCACCGACTACGCCGGTCGTCCGGAGTGACGACGCGGACGACAGTGCCGATGAAGACGGAGATGATCTGCCGATCGATCGACGACGCGGTCTATCTCTTCTTATGTCCTAATCGTTTATGCGTTTATGTGTGAATGTTGTGGAAAGAGCAGACACACGCCGTGCACTCTCCTGCTGCGCGAAAGAAACAAAAGACGATGCTACTGTATCTGTCAATGCTAGCGCAATGATGGCCGCACTGATTCATTGCACTGCGCTTGCAACGCGACGTAGATTGCACCAATAGGAAGAGATTAATTATTGCTGCCGGTTTTTTTTTCGATTTAATATTTTTCACTGACAAATCATCTTTGCCGGGCTGGGTGACCCACACACACGCACCCGGAATAAACGCGTCTAACCTAAAATTACACACAACATACTAATCGGGCACAATTTTTGTTTGCGCTAATATTACTCTTCTCGGCGCTTCGCTATCCTGCACGGCACCACGGTTATGGTTGGGTTGGCCTTTGGCCATTTACCGCCTGTTGGCGGAACCGCCCTCTTCGGAGGAAGGCAACACCACACTTCATCCACCAGAACCGTTATTACACTTGAGGGGCGGTGGTAGGGGTTGGCTCCACATCGATGGGAGATAAACTATGTTTTCTTTAATCACCAACTCACGCTCTAGGGCACTGATAAACCTTTCGCACCGTGACCACGCACACGCTCACACTTGTGCATAAATACTCGCCCATAAACACACACAAATGCACCCGCCGTTATCACTTAATTCTTGCCTCTTGCGGTATTATATCTCTCCCTCACACACTGCACCCGCTATCGCTCTAAGGCTACTTTTCTATTGCAATTTGATTTTCAAAACTATTTTCACATTCCATTGCTTCTCACCACCAAGCTATACCGCCACTTGCACCCACACACTCACACATACTTTCTTTCTCGGCGCTGTTACGGCAAAGGTAATCATCACACGCACACACATGCACACATTCTGCTGTGATTTTTCCTTTCACCCTTCTTCTGGCTCACACATCTTTTCTTTGCGTACGGGGGTTGTGCATCACACGCGTAACAGTGTGCGAACCGCGGGACCACCACACACTAGGCGTTACACTCCCGCTTCTGGGGCAAGCGGGACCAGTAATGTGTCTCTTGAAATTGCACTGCTATGTAATCAGCAGAGCGAAATCCGCACAACCACCAACACCACTCTCTAAAACCCACTCCGCATCCCCCTCCTATCACTACAACCAGCACCGACCGATGGGACGCACCAACTTCTCCCGCGATTCTCCAGCGTGCACACTACTCTAACGCCTGCGGCAGCTCATTTCCATTGCATTTGTAAATAGAGAATAATGCACGCGTACCGGTGTGTTGTAGGCAAAAGTTACACACAGAGACGTGCCGTGAGCCGGGTTTTCCACACTATTTTTAATTTTTGCTTCGCCACTTCTTTCTTACTTCTTAGCTGCTGCTTTGCTTCAAGGCGGCTGCTTACTGCTGCTGCTGCTGCTGTGGAGGCACGTGTATGCTCGTGTTGTTAAACCACCTGCACCACACACTTACACAACACAAATACACTGATCACCCTGCGAAAACGAAATAAAAAACATTATGAAAAATGTATATTACACTAGTACATCTTCTCGGGTGGAGTAAGAAGACTTTGGATACACCGTCGTCAAAGCTTGGATAAGGTGTTTCCGTCCCTAGCACACAGATCCCTTGTTTATGTTCTTAAAACACAACCACACACATAATGGCACACACACACAGAGCTGCTGTTGTGACGAGATGGTCGTAATGCTATGGATTTCACATCTGAAAGAGAAGAAGAAAAGGAAAACAAAAATCAATCAGTTTTTCCGTTGGAAGATACAATGTACACACTACTATCGAAAAGCCAACAGATACAATAGACAAAACGAACAACACAGGTCAGATGCAATCACGGAACAGAAAACCTCAATCAATTAATGATCGATTTGTTGATATTGAAATATTCCATTCATCTCATCGCAGGATGGACGTTGGGAATTGATTACTACGTGCACCAGCATGGTAATAATTTCCCACTCCTTCGTCAAGGATTCGAAACACAAACCAACCATCCTTTGCCTTGTAATATCAACCCCTAACATGGCCGGCAACCATCTGCAGATGCAGAGAGAGAGAAATGTGCCAGTGCTCATCATATTAGTCATTGACCTACCCTCGTAATTCCCAGTAATCTGGAAACAATTACCCTGGCTAATGGAAACGAGAAGGTCAAGAACCTGTAAATATCAACGGAAAGCAAAAAAAGGAAGACCACGAATAGTCCCGGGAAACAGCCATCGTTCTAGGGAAATCATTTGGAGGCTGGCAAGTTGCCAACGAAGGGCTGTGTGAGAAGATGCTCTTTTCCAACTCATTCGTTTGCAAAGGATGTTTTTACTTTCAGCTTTTCGCCTCACGCATTTGTGAGCACTCCATCAATTGTGCGGCATAATATAAACTGAGATTTAAATGCTCAAACAGAAACATTACCGCACAATGGCAACAGACACGCATTCAACTCCTATAAATATTCTATTTACAAACACTTCAACGAGTGCCAACAATGAACAAATTACTTGTAATCTGTTTTAACAAAAGCAGACGTCACATTCATTCGTTTGGCATTCTACCACCAGGGGTAGTGAATCGATTAAACAAACGTCACATCATCGTCATTATCATCATTACAATTGTTATGTTTCGTCGTTATGTCATTTTCCTGCGGTACAGCGGCAGTGTTTCCGAGGCTTTCCAGTTGCAACGCCAGCTACACTGGTATTTAAATTTAATTACAAGTTTTAGAGCTGCGCTGTTGTGGCAGAGATATTATAATCACGCTTTCTAGCTCAAATATTGCGCCAAGTCACGAAACAAGCGGCTTATAGAAAGAGAGCATCATTTAAGGACTGCTTCAAACTTCAATATTTTCCTAGACACACGAAACGCACCACCATAATCCATCATCCATTTGTTCTTGAATGTTCTTGGTGTATATATTATAAGTTCTTTGTGTATCACTGGACGGTTTGGTTCGTGTTAGGAAAAACCTTGTCTAGCAATCAGTAGTAGCTCGATGTGTCGTGATAGTTTAAGTAACCTTTCTTGAATCCTCAACCTAGTTCCCATTAAAGCACTGTCCTCGCTGTGGAAACACCCCTTCCTTTTGGCATGACCTTGTACCTCGGTCGTTCCCAAAAATCGACCAACAATAGCTGGCAACAATATATTTTACCATATTCCCCTTTGGGGTTGGCTACCCCAAAACCACCCAAACCTGCTACCGCACCAATACCCTAACTGCACCAAGAGGTGCTGTCTTTCCGTGTGTTTTGCAAATCCCTCATAGTTCACGCTATCCAAGCGTCCATCAAGCGCGAACGACAGAACATCAAACATAAGCGAACATCCCAGTGCCCTCCTTGCCAGAGTGGCGTTGGTTTAGTATAGACGGGGAATTCGCAGGATCGCTGGAAGAAAGCTTTTAAGAAAATCGACATAGACGGCGTCGTAAAAACTCAACACCAAACCCACACCATCGCGCAGCGGTCATAACTTTCTGCTGAACACAACCCCCACCGACTTCACTACTACACCACACCGGAGTAAGCTGGTTATAATCCATCAAATATAGTTTTCATCAGTCTGTTCTTGGTCGTCGTCTTCAAACGAGCAAATTACGCTACACCGTATCAAATCGAATACCGTTTGAAAGTTTAAAAGCTCGACACCACACCGTACGACTGGTGCTTCTTTTACTCCAAAGAACACTTTAAATATGTTCCGCCAACCCGTTTCTCCCCTAAGCTCCGTCCGTTTGCCCTATAAAAATCCGTTTTACGATTATTCCACTCATCGATGAAAATGCTCGATAGCTAGTTTGAAGAAGTTTGGGTTTGTTTTTTTTTTTTAATTTTCAGCATTGGGAGACTGAATCTATTAAATTCAATCGAAAGGCGACAAAAAACTTCAGCTATGAGAATGTATTCAAAATGAAACTAGTCAAGAGTGATTGCACTTTGTTGATGACTGGGGGAAAGACAAGCGATTATGCGACATTATGAGAGTTCGAGTTCCTGCAACAAGTTGATCCTTTGTTTCTGCCATGACATATATTTCTAGACAGACTCAAAAGTGACAATATAGAGGAAGAAATGGTAAAATTATGCACTGTGTGTGTGTTTTTTTTTTCTTCTTTTTCTAAACCCCGCCATAGCTGAATGAGCCTAAGATAATTCTCGCATAGATTTAATAATAAAAAATAATTAACAAAGATCAATCAAGAAATGCATTAAGAATTAAATATATCCTTTTTTAAATTGTCGTAAGAAGGTAATACTTCTGACCTATGCCACTTGAAACATAATCTGCAACGAAAACAGTCATAAAAACAAACTACCAATTAGAAGAAACGGAATCATCATAACCAATAAAAAAGGTGACATTTTATTCTTCCTAACCAAGCAATCGACATGAGAAGGACGATAATGATCAAACGTCAGCATAACACATACTTATGAAAGAAGGTAGATTGCGGTAGCTTCGCTTAGTTTAGTCCAATGTCCCAAGCATGACTACCATTCCAAAAAACATATGCTTAACTCACCTCAATGCGGTTTGTGTTTTTAAGCCCACAGCACATAGAATGGAAAGGTAATGAGTATAGTACTATGCAATTTAGATGTTCGACAAAGTGGATTAAAACCAGTGAACAAGAGGAAGGAAGGAAATGTTCAGCGATACATACACTGCATTCGATCGCCAACGTAGCCAAAACAATAACCAACCAAGTTCGTTGCCAAGCGAAACATATAGACACCGGCAGCCAACATATACAAGCAAGGTAAGCACCACCTAGTAATACCAAGGTAGACGACTATGGCCAGTGCATGACCACGATAAGCGCACAAAAATGATAACACATAACATCTAACTTGGATGTTCACTTGGAATGGACTATACCGATTAGAAACGATTTACTACATCAAAAAGCTACCGATTGCGACCCTTTGCAGCCGAGATAACCCGAAAAAAGTATAACAACACTAGAAGCTACGTCTGATGAACGACGTTTTGCCACGACACGATTGTATACTTGATCCCGTCAGATTGTCCATAGATTGGTTTTATCCTTTGGTGGGTCGTGTTCCTCAATCATCATGAGGGAGGAATGATAATTTAATTGCCTCACTATCTACCCTAACATGTTCTAGGGTAATCGAGTGAAAGTGAATGTCAATAAATTGACAATAAAGCTGGACAAATCCCGTACGATGTTTGGCTTTAGAGACGAACGGACATTACATCGTCAAAATAAGAATGCTTGTGATCTGACCTAAATATATATTTGATTATGATCTGTTATAATTGAATAGAAATTGAAAAATTTGAAAAGATTACCACAAACGAGATTAAATTCAATTAAAATGTAATAATAACCGAAGAAGCGAATGGCAAAGACTTGAAATGGCTAGACGCAATCTGATCTACGCAACGCAACGCTTTTTATTCCCTTCCTATGTTTCAATCCGTTCAAATTGCTACACACCTAAGTGGATTAGAGTTCAGTCTCGTAAAAACATAAACAACGCTGGTCGACGTCCGTTCCGCCAAGCTGATCGGAACGAACCGCCATAAAACCAGCATAATCCTCCCCCTTTATCCTGTTATCCGTACTTAGGTTGACCTCAGCTATCCGGTACATACACGCACCTTAACTCCATGTTTGCGCTTTATACTGTAATTGTGCTTGTTTAACACCGATGACATTCGGCTCCTACCTTACACATCTCTCGCAGTGATTGTGAGCGTATCATCCACTGCACGCGCGTATGTCCTAGACGTTGGTCCGAAAATAGAAAATATTTTCGAAAGCAACACCCGCTCGCCAAGACGAAATAGTATTAGTCACAAATCGCGGCACCGCACACAAAATAAAACTCTCCCGTCGGATCGCACAGCAGCAGCAGCAGCAGCAGATACACCGAACCGAAAAGAAACGGAAACCCTCCCCCTCCTATCCAACACCCACGCGTACTGTCAAAGGTAAGCCCCCCTCGTCTGCTCGGCAATCGGGCGCCCAAACGCATGAAGGCAAGAGGAAGAGAGTAAGGATACATTTTTGCATGCAGAGCCAAGAAAGGGAGGAAGTGCACTTAAAATCTGTCGGCACGCTCGCGCGACGGTACGATTTCCTCTGCCGCGACCTCTTTTTTAAATCGTGTAACGGGCGGCGATTCCCCGCAAACAACCCCTACCCACCCAACGAACCAAGGCCGCCATGGTTGAGAGTGAAAGGAATGTAACAACTATACGGTCTTTCATACTCAAAGAGCGCGCGCGCGCCTGTACGTGTTTCAGGGTGGTATGGGAGATGCAAACAGTACCACCAAACCCAGCAAACGCGAGCGACCGGCGGTTAGGGGTGGGGACAGTCGATCGCCAGTGGACACGTATCTGGTGGGAGAAAGTGTGAAAGCGAGCAAAATTGATCCAAGTGATGAGAGATAAAGTACAGAACGGGTATAACGTATAGTATAAGTACGTATCCAAAGCAATCAATTACACGATGTATTATCAGATAAATGGCAACAAATGGGAGCACTTATCACAGCTATTGCCTAATTAATCATTGCACCCGTTATGCCTGATATCGTTATGTGGGCCGTAGAATCAATACACCTATCTAAAACCGAGTGAGATTGAAATACATTCCTTCCGCTTTCATTCCGATACCGAATTCATCTCTAATATGTTGACAACTATGCTATGTGGAAAAACACATCCACCACCACCCTAGGGCTCATTGGCGCTATTACGTTTGATTTTTTTCGATCATCAACATGGCCTCCTACAACAACGTCATGTTACAACAGCCAAACCTTAACCACCTGCTGGGGACAAACTGCCGGAGATGCACACTCACACACGAATGTGCGCAGAGTAACATGCATGGCCACTAAAAATAGGTCCCTCTGCGAAGAGCCGTTAGCATTCCGCACCACAGCTGACCCTAAATCGAAGTAAAAAAAAACACATCAAAAAAGCCCGCCGTAAAAGACCAAGAAATTGAGAGATTCGCGTAGCCGGCCGGCCGGCCTATTTTGCGGGACAGTTCCGTCGCGAAAATCGAGAAAACTCTACACATATTTACTTTTAATGTTGATCGTACCCGCATGCAAATCGGTTCTTTGTAGGTTGAGGTGTGTTAGGTTATTTGGATTTCTTTATTTCTTGCAGCAAAATTTAAAAACACTTGAAATGTATTTTTCTTTGCTTTCGATGATATCATTTTCATGCAAGAACAAGTATTTGTTGTGGTCGAAGATGTGACTTGTCCACAACGATGTTTTCCCACAACTCCTAATGATTCCATATTGCTCTTATCATTAATCATGTACGAATGAGAAGATTCTTTCATTGGCTATTGCCTCGGAGTAAGATTTGGTCCATTCATTTTTTTTTTCATTCGAATTTCATTCGTATGTCATTCAAACAATTTTAATTTTTATTTTTTTTTTACATATTTTTTTACTAAGGTTATCCACCCATTTATGTAGCCTACACAATGTTGTAATAATGACTCGGAAACGGACACAAACTGCGCTTGTTGTCGACGTGAATTTATTGATCATGAATTACGTACGACAATCAAGAACAAGTTTCTTCTTCCTTAGTGTTCCGCTCACGATTGAGCACGTCAGTTTGCCAACCAGCTTTGCTTCGTCTAAAACCAGATAGATATTTGTCTATCATTAGACAAGAAAATAAATTCCAACCACAGTTAAATGTATTATGTTAAAAAAATAACACTTTTTATACAAGAAAATGCAATTAAACAGTGATAAGTTTCTATCAGTGCAGACTGCAATATTTTAGAAGTTGACGCTGCATCTGCACCATCGCCCACAAGCACAAAGGAAAGCGTAGCCATGACCATCAAAATTAAATCTGTCATTCCAATGCATAATAATGTCATAAACCGATAATGCGATCGTAAACATCCGATCGAAACAGTTAGAACCAAACAGACACAGCGACTTCTGCTCTCAGCCCAACACACGCTTCTTCCACTTACGTACTCCGCCTGCACCCGAAAGCACAAGAACCAATGGTTCGAGAGTGCTAAAGAATGTGCAGTTTGCAGTTTGCGGTAAAGAAACCAACTGTTGCTTCCTATCTCCCCGGTCCGATGCTATTTTCGCCCTCGTCTTACGCTGCGCGCATGTGAGGGCGTACCACCGCATCGTGTCTCACAACAAACAAGGGTGACGGCGGCGGCACGGGGCTTTTTTATGGCCGATTAACGACCCTACTTATACTCTTGGTGCAATCCGACACCGAGCATCGGATCGGATGTACACGCGTTGTGTTGGCGGCACGGAGGCACGTCGTCGAGAGTACATTCAGCCACTCTCGGAGCGGAAGGAATGGTAATGGGAAGGGTGTGTGTGTTTCTCATTATGCACTCACAAATTCCCATCAACCCGTCGAAAGGTCGGCATACATATCGAATAGTGTGCCCTCTGCTGCAGCAGTGTTTAGCTGGTAGGCAACAATGTTGCAAGTCGCACCGGGGTCTCTCCATCCCATAGCACACACACACGCACGCATGATTTTTGAAGACCGCATTGAAACGGTCGTAAAATGTAATGCCCGTGGTGGTGCAAGGAAGGCGCCCAACTGCTGGAATTATAGGCAAGATGGAGCTTGAAAAAACGGTGCACCCGCGCACTGTGCGAGCCAAGAAAAGAGAGAAAGAAAATAAATGTCACACGCACGCAGCATTCGGAGCACAAACAGCTGTCACAACCATTTGACGCGCACTACTATCACCAATTATTGTGCCTGTGTGTTTGAGATCTGTTTATCCACATGTGTTTCTTTTCTCGCTTCACAAGCGATAGCATCTTGGGCGGCAGCAGCAGCAGCACCACCACCGGAAGACAGGCGTACCGAATTGCTTGCTCAAGTGGATATGTGTATGTGTGTTTGTGGTGCGTTTAGTCCAGGGAAATGGTTCATCGATTTTCAAACAGTCGAATTGAATGTAAAATTTCAGCTTATCCGACACTTTATGTTTTTGTCGTCTAAAATACCAAGTGTTGTTGTTGTTGTTGTTGTTGATGTTGCAGGCGTTACTCCGCAATCCTATCAATTTCACGGTCACGATACAACCGCAGTGGGAAGAGTGTTCAATTTTATATGCTTTTCACGATGGTAATAACCATTTCAGCTTGAATTATGAGACAAGTAGGGTGTAAACAAGTATTGGTTCATTAATTACGGACAGCATATTACTACACTGTGCTACAAAGTCTAGCAGAAACGCGCTAGTGGAGATAATTTCATTACAAAATCGATGAGCATATGAATACAAAATAAAACAACAAAAACAGTGAATAGCTTTCAGAGTAGCGCCACAACAGCAGAACAGTAAAAAGTGTTACACAATTTTATGTAATCTTTGTTGTTCCTGTTCTAATCATACACTAATTTTGTTTTAGTAGCTAATGCTTAATGCATACTTTTTCGATAATTATGATCGTATCTAGGTCAACATAGCATCGAACCTCATCTTCCTTCACCTAACCTACAAAACAGCGCTGTACACAGCTTAACGACCGTTTGATTGATCTATCAACCCGGCCAGTCACGAACACTATTCGTCAGTTGACTTCGTAGCCGCCGGGCATAAACATAAACCATCCTCCCATCGGCCACATAAAAATTCAAACGCGTGCGCCAAACCAGCGTCAAGCTACGGCAGGGCACTCGCTCTTTCTCATTTGATTGTTGCCATTCTTGATTGACCAGCGTCACGCCACAGCCACGCCACCACCGACTGGCGATCGAAGCGAATTCCAATAGTTTCGTTATCGATCGACCACAGTCTCCCCGCCGAAAATCCCCGCCACACACAATGTACTCGCCCACAGCTGCTGAACGCGGGGAGCGGGTGCAGCATAAATTGCTGCTCAAACAACACCGACAGAACCGTTTTCGGTAGGTAAATTCATTCGCTATGCTCCCGCACACATACACAGTCGTTCAGTCTTTCAGCACCAAACACACCGATAAATGCATTACGTGGTGGTGGAGGCGTCAACCACAAACAATGCGGGAAAACGCACGGTGATATCAAATTACGGACAGCATATTACTGGAGGCGTCAACCACAAACAATGCGGGAAAACGCACGGTGATATCAAATCGATATTTGTAGTTTTGGTACATTGTTCTTGTAGTTGTTTGGTTCTTTATGCCCTTTATTTTCTGGAAGTTGAGGAAACATTTCACATTTCCCAAACAATGCAATGATAGCTGCCGCAGTTTCCTAACTACCCCCAAACAGGGTTAGGGTGCGCGCGCGCGCCATGCATGCATGACAGCACTTACAATCATTTTACGATTTTTCACTCTATACTTTTTTCATTTGCACAACTATTCGCAGACCATAAAACTCCATTTGCACACGGGACGCAGAGCAGTACGGGATGCAAAATATTCAAAAAAGTGAAACGGCTGGTCCTTTACAATTCAAAATGCAAAGAGAACGAGCATGCAGCAGTTGCTGGCGCTGTTTTCTGATTCTGTTTATTTGATTTTTTTATTTTACCGTCAGAATTTCACCTTTCCTCTTCCGTCGCAAACTAGCACATTTTACAAATGCAGGTTGCATCGTGTGCATCTTTTCCCTTAACACTTTTTAATTCCTGCCGTTTCTTTGCCACTGGCATGTTAGTATGCCACGTTACTGGAAAACTAAAAAATAAAAACTCAAAACAGATACTGGAAAGTAAGAAAGCATCGTGATCAAAAAAATGCATGACATACAAAAAATCAATAATTAGAGACACAGAGAAGGAAGGAATAGAGCAAGAGAGATTTCAAACATATGAATTTAATCTTCCTACATTTTAAGTGATACATGAATACTTGAAAACCCTGTTAACGAACATATCGTCAAAGGTTAAATTGTTTGTTTAAACGCACACCTTTTGTCAATACATAAAATGCTCTTAATAGTTGCAGCACGTCAACGTACAATTATTATTTATTTTTAACTAAAGAAAGGCCTAATTGAACCATTTATTTATTACTAAACTACATATTTACATTCATACACCATCAAACGTTAGTACGACGATAGACCAAAGCCTCCATTCATACACTAATGTGGCATTTCATTTTCATCAAAAGCTCTTTCGTATGCTCTTACCAAATTGTAAAAAAAAAAGTATAAAAAATAAAACAGCAAACAAACAAGCACTCGTCTAGTGATATTATTACACGATGATATGTATACGGGGTTTTTTTTTTGTTCCATGTCCAACAGGATAAAAAAAGCAATCTCAAACCTTTTATGGCAAAATGAAATGCATGGCAAAAGCATCCTCCAGCGCAACCGTCGAGCGTCCTCCACACATTTGGTAAATAATCTCTGTTAATGCTGAAAATAAAACATTGCGACAACAACATCGCGACCGACTTCAACGACTGGCAGATTGCAGGCTAGAGCAGTGTACACTGTACAGACGATTCGCAAATGTCGACAAATGTATCGAGAAGAAGCTGTGTGCAGTGTTGTGCCATGCCCGCATTTAGTCTTGCGCAGTGTGTATCTAAATGATTAGTTAACAATCCACTGTAAGCAGCGCGCTGGTGGGCAAACGCCATTCCCCATGGATTATTTTATGCACGGTTAATGCCCTTTCACTTAATCGAGGCGCTGTTTTGGGAATACTACAATAATAATAATAATAATAATAATACTAGTTGGCAGAAGCATTTAAGTTCTACCCTTTATGATGTATCTATTTCATTTACAACTGAGGGATAGTCACTTTAGATCTAAAGTGTCTAAAACTTATATACACATTTGTTGAAAACAATTAGCGGGATATTTGTTTAATGAAGATAGCATCGAATATAAAGCTACTTGTAAAAGGTCACCGTGATATTAAAAAAAAAAAAAACACACACACACACACACACACAAACACACACAAATTCGATACTAAAACTTACTCGCGTATAAAACGTGAAACATTGAAAAGGTGAAAGAGCAAAAACAAACCTGCCCAACAAAGCGGGACAGCACCTTCACTAGAGGTAAAGCGTGAGAAAGTGAGAGTGAGCGCGTGAGCATGAGGACGTCGTAGTACAGCCGAGTACTCTACCCTTCCAAACAGAATCATAACAAAGAAAGTAAGGGTACACCATCAAATAGTCGCCCCAAGGTGGTTGGTGATGGTGATGCAAGAGCGTGGATGCAAGAACAGGGCAGCATAGTAGAAACAGAGCCACCGCCATCCAGCAGCAGCAAACCCCCACAAACACACACACACACACACACACAATGAGCAGAAAGGAAAGTGACGGCGCAACCATACAGACATATTTTCCCAAGCGGTGAGCATAACGCACGCGTCAACTGAATTCCGAACCGCTTTTCCCGTCACATTCCTTCCCGTTCTGTGTTGTGTTTTTGTCTCTTGCCGTATCACAAACAAGCCGTCCCATCCGGCTTCTCGACACACACACACACACACACACAACACTGTAGAGCACGCACATGG
>KI920490.1:0-22304 GCA_000473525.2 Anopheles melas | reverse complement strand
TTTTTTTTTCATGAAACAGGCACATTTTTGAAAGTGAAGGAAACCCTCTAATCAACCATGACAGCAGAGGTTCAAGAATGCACAGTCCTTCAAACTACAACGCTGACTTTTCCAACTGCTGGAAGATGTACTATTCAAAAGGAAGCTGTGTTGTTGAGAATTTAAAAAAATATTTCCAAATTACAGTAGGCAGCATCCCAACGGGGATCGGAAGCGTTGATAAGGTGTTGATATGTTTAATCGACCTTGTAATATATGCTTCCCGCGTGCACGCAATAGCGCCCAGTGGCCCTAAAGGCCAGACAACTCACATTCTGCCTTCTGGTCTGCATCTTCCAACAAAATGCCAACAACAAAAATCCGCACTTTTCTTGTCCGCCCATCTCGCTTTGAGTGTTTTCATTCCCTTTTTAATCTGCTGCTTTACGCTCCCGTTTTTGTTGGCCGCAAATTTCCAATTAAATTAGATGAAATTAAATTTTGCATGCTCGGGCCACATGCGTTTGCGCCGATGCCGATGGATTTCCGCTTGCGAGTGTCCCGTTCCTGTGGAATTTCACCCACTTGTTCTCGATTCCCGACCGTCGTTTGCGCCTTGATGTAGGCAAATCGTCAATATTTGTTCGGCTGCTGTGCTCGTGCGCTGCTGCTGCCGCTGGAGTGCGTTGGAAGCCCGTCGGAAACGTCCTTCCATTCAGCCAACCCAAACCAACCCCCCCCCCCCCCCCCCCCCCCACCGGAAGTTGACCGAGAACCGTAGAACCATTCACTCTCAATTGAATTTTTTGAATCAACTTGCTCTCTTTTTCTTTTGCTCCTTCCGTTGCACGCCTCTCGGCCGCTACTTGACGTTATGTTAGCAGATTCCTTACGGTTTCGCTTCTCCACCGTGCTGCACTTTCGTCTTGTGATGCTTTGCCGGTGCTGAAATTGAAATTTCACCGGTAAATGTGTTTGCCCGGCCTGGCCTGACCTGGCGCGATGTCTCAGCTCATCCCGGAGGCACATTATCCATCGGCCGCGCGTCGCGGTTTGGCGAGCATCCCCTGGCTAGCCAAAAGATTGGTTGGTTGTTTATTGAATTTCGTAAATTGATCATCTAAATGGTTTTTTTTTTTGTGAGTGTCGTTCTCTCTTCCACTTTATCGTTCTACTTTACACGCCAAAGCGGTAAAGGTTATGATGTGAACGTTCTAGTTGTGGTAATGATGACTCTCAATACGGATCATGTCTTTTTTCAACGTAAAACAGCCCTTAATTGACGAGGTGTTGTGTGCATTATTGTAACGCTTAAGATTTAAGGAAGTTTGCTTAGCAGATGGAAATTGAAGCGCGATTCCAATCAAAGTTTCCCGTCGTTGTCCCGTACGCAATCAATATGCGTATTTACTTTCCATTTCCACTGTCTCCTAAAAACGTTGTGCCGGTAAAGAATGGTTTAAAAGTACATTTAAACTACTCATTCATTTGCGTTCACATTCCCCATTCCCTGTTTTCGTTAGTTTATACCATTTCATTAGTTAAACTAGCGATTCGCTTTCAACCAGGCACAGATAAACAGTCGCATCTAAAGTACCCTTACGCTGGTAAGAGCGAAGCGTATCTAAATGAAAAATTATTAAAACAACTCATTATGAAAGTGCTTCTTAACATCGTTTCCATTCGCTGCTGTTGGTCTCCATTACGTGCGGTCTTTTGCTTTGCTGCTTTATGCGACATTTTAATTGCGAGCATAGAAAGTATCGCCTCTACAAATGGCGGCAAAAATAATGTGAATCAATGGAATGAAGTCGTAATGCTCTTTTTTCATCTTCCCATAACTACTATGTTTACATGTGACTAGTTTTGCAATGTGCAGAATTGTACGATGCATTTTAATACATTTTTTTTTAAATTCTAGTATCACTATCCGGCCATGAAGTGCACTGCAGTGTTTACAGTGTCGGATCGTAGCACATGTCTGTATTTTGTACAGCGTACAAATTGATCGCCCATTGCGCTTTCATAAAGTACAACAAAATGTTCGTTACACGCTTCAACATTATTCCCTATCGGTTTGTTGAAATTAGGAAAGAACTTGCTGAAAGTAGCAATTATTAGCGCGTTATTAATGCGAACACTATCCGATCACAAACCACAGTGTCTATTTCAATGGTATTCATTGTGCTTTTTTATTGTAAATTTTAATGATCCCACATGGTCAGTAGTTGTGGCTGTACTTTCAACAAAATGCAAGATAAAAAATAAACGGCATTAATTCATTTAGGCGTGTAATAACCACACCACAGATGGTGGTTTGGATTAGTCAGATTTCGGTTGGCAGCAGTGCCCGATAGTGCCAGGTAGATAGGGTAATGTTCTATCTGTGTAATAGCCTTTAGTGGAAGCTAATCGTATCGTCCGCAGCGCGGTGTTGTTTATATGGTCGTTAAAATTGATTGTTTTGTTTTATGTGGTGTATGGATTGCAATGCAATTTAGTAGTAATATCAGAGATGGTGGTTCCAGTATCAGTTTTCATTTCATTGCAAATTATTTGTATTTTAGATTGTTTTGAAATGTATTTTAATTAGCCTTGACATATGCATCCAATGTGTTAATTGAAGCAGCATAGCAGAAAAAGCAACACAATATTAAAATTTGAAGACGACTTCTGCTGCTAAGTTCCTGATCTGCTTTGTTGGTAGATCTGAAGAAGTCTTTAAATTTATATTATTGTAAATATTGGAGACGGTTGAGTTCTTTAAAATAACCTTCGTCATTCCTGAATTAGTTTGTGTGTGAGGATGTTTAAAACGTTTTTTTTCTTCTATACGTTGCGTGTAAAAGCATGCCGATATGCTATCCATACCCTTATTCTTCCCCTTACCCTTATGCCCTTTTGATAAAACAAAAATTCCAACAAGGATATTTCCTGTGTCCAGGTGATCAAATTGAGAAATGATGAACTTCAGATTCTGATACTCAGGAAATAGAGACGCCCTTGGCGTACTTCATTAGTCGTACGTCATCCCAGAACTGATGAATACTCTTCAACACACAGCAATGTCAATCGATATACCCAGACCACAACATTGAGCTATAAAACAAACAGGGAGAATGGACATTATGGTAGAGTCATCAAACACAGCTTAAGTATTCTTTTGATGAACGCTTCTCCCTTTGCGTTGGCATCTTTTGCAGTACACTCTGTTGCATAGTTGCACTCCCATAGCAAAACTCTGCATCCTTTTAGTAGTTCATTTTTTCTATTGCATTCTCCCTAAAAAACGCCTCTCAAACTCTCCACCAAGAACCACTCGACCGTCAAGGCGCAAGGTGCGAACAGTAAAGGGTCTCCAGTTTCTTGTGTGCGCAGCCTAACCCACCAGAGGAGGAGGGATGTTAGCAAAAAGAGTAAGATTGTATCGTTGCTCTTGAATCCCGTTAACTGCATTAAATTTTCCACTGCACCACACGCGCCCACCACCGAGTGACTTCCGCTCGGCTTGACGCTTCCGCCGTGTCCGGCACGTCCCGAGTGTTGGCAAGGGCGAGACGGTCGCCGTATCGCAGCTTCCGCCTCATCTAACAACCACCGGGCGTGCATCATTTTCACTCGAAACATACACACCCGAGTGCACTTGGTCTTGTTAGCAAGAAACGCAAACGCCGGGACCGGGACGCGCTTCCCATCTTCGACACGTCCGCCGTCTGCTGTCCCGCTTTATTAATAATGAGATTTCCTTCACTTGACTCTCGAGTCGGGCTGAACCACTTCGGAGACGTAACTTCTGAAGCACACTGCACGTTTAAGAGAAGCTTAGCAAATAGGACCGGGGGATGGGAGGGACGCCTTGTTGTGCCGATGTTTTCGCAGCAAACGCTCTCGTACCGAAACCACGGTCGGCCCTTTAAGCAGCTCAGTAATTTGGTCCGTCTTGCAGCGACTCAGGAAATCGGTAGGAAAATGTTTGCCAAAGCTCATTCGAATTTTGTAGCAGCATTTGTGTTACACAGCGGCGTAAGGGCTGCCTGGCTAAACTAGGGACTGGCTGGGCGAACGATGCACTCTGCCCCCCTCCGCCTGGGTGGGTTAGTTCCGTTTTGCTAAATCTCAACGAGCATATCCGTGTGAAGCATACTTACGGTAGCAGTAGCTGCTTGATAGTAGAAGATCCCGCTTAAGCTAGAGCCAGCAAGAAGTGATAAAGACATCCTCATCCTTTCCTGCGCCGTCAGGACGGGTTGGGACGGGCGTACACACCCGCTTGTGGTGGCGTAGGATACACCGGGCCGGTAGATCCGCCACTAGAGATGCTTAATGCGATTTGAATAGGAGACTTATGGAGCTAAATAAATCCTCGATGCAACACCATTATGAGATCATATTCTATTCCAAACTCGACACGCTTGTCTCGAGACGGCAAAATATAGCTGGTTCAGAGAGCAAGAGAGGGAGAGAGGTAAAATGCCAAAACACACGCCAGACGACGCCGGTCTCGAAGAAATGCGATAGTTTTGATGAGTTTCGTCGCGCTGCTGCTTGCGGAGCAATAGTCAAGCGAAGAAGATAAGCGCTTCCTTCGGGCGGCTACGGAATGATCTTACTTCATCTCCTAATAATCCGCTCTAATTATCAGTTCACGGCGGGAGATTGGGCGGCAGATCTTGCTGCATCGGAAGGAAAGTTTTGTGCGAACGTGAGCGAGCGTGAATTTGCACCTTAAATACAGCTCACATACACAGTTCAAACGGTTTTTAGAATACATCTTGCCTCTATTTAGCACGCTACGCTGCTGCATGAAAAACATAATTGTAGATTCGTTATCTGCGGACGTGTGTATGCACCCGTATGGCAATTCTCTTTTCGGGCACAAAGCTAGTTGAGATTTCGAGAAGATTAGCTTTTTGGGAGATGTGCAAGACAGATGCGAACGGGTGCATGATCCATCGGTTTAGATTGTGAAGAGTTTGAAGTGAAGTATTTGAGTGGTTAATTGCGGTATGGAGCTGGGTAGGTTTGATTGTGGAAAATTTGACTTTGATAGATATAGTCTTTTGTTGGCTATACTTAGCATTCCAAAAATGTTTGAGGGCATTATATACGACGAAATTAGCAATTGAAATCCCTTAAAATGTATAATAATGCTTAGAAGGTTTTGTTTACATATACTATACTAGAAATTTAAATCCAACTACACCACCATGATAAATAAATGTTGTTTGATTTTGTTTGTGTTCAATGGTAACAAAGGTAATCTTAATTGCAAGCCTTAAGCGTTAATTGCAAAGAGTTCAAATGTGCAGCAATTTTCAATCTGCACGCTTTAATTTCATTTTAAAAATATCCGTAGCATGAAAAACTACACCACCAGGAGTTCATTACACCCTACAGGAATGAAAAACTCAGTAATCAAACCGAGAGTTTAAATCAATACAGCTCTTTTAACGGTCTCCATCGGCACACATAAAATGCTTAGCCAGCGACAGCCCATCCTCATCACGGTCATATCGAATTAAAACTGAATCCCTCCCAAAGCGCCGCCATGTGGTAGGATAAAAAATAAACTATTATCACCCACTTTCGCCTCCGGGCGATGGGGATGGCGACAACAATCGACCGGTCCGGGCCCATAAATGTTCGAATTAAATGGAGATTATCCGAAACAGTATCAATAACGGGCCGAGCCGGGAAAGTGCGATTGCAGTAATGAGTGCAATTGAGCTCGGTCGAAAGAGTGAGAGAGCTCGCAGTGGGGCGATTGGGTGTGTGTGTGCAGGAGCAGCCGATACAGGATATGTGTGTCCTGACGTGCGTCGAAGCAGTAAAACCACATCACACACGGGCACATCAGCCCATCGTGCTGGCAAGTGGTTGGCCGGGCGGGAGATGGATGGAAGAGTCAATTTGAAATGCAAATCGTGTGTACATTGATCGGCTCAAGCAATTAAAACTATTGCAATGGGTGTATGTGTGTGTGTGCGTGTATGGTTGTGTTTGCACTTCCGCACGGCATGTCCTCCATTCGGTGCCGCAACTACTACAGGTACAAGTTTATGCAAATGTTTACAGTTCTTCACTGTTTTTGCTGTATCATACTACTACAGGTACAAGTTTATGCAAATGTTTACAGTTCTTCACTGTTTTTGCTGTATCATACTTCTAGTGCGTAGTGTAGTACGACGTTTCATTAAAATGTACGGCATAGGATCTCTCCGCTTTAAAGAGAAAGGAACCAGCCGTGCCGTTTCATCGATAAAGCAGGCTCATAATGTACAAATTGTATTTGCATGAAACATTGCTCGCTTCCTTTGTGAAGAACAGCACACGGTTTCATCATAAAGCAATGTGTGTTCTACGGCGCAATGCCACACAATGGAGAACCCTTCCGAACGCCGAAACGCACAACGGACGTACCGAACGTAACTTTTGCAGGAAATGTAAACCAATTTCCATCAGGCCGTGCGTACCAAAGCGCCACCAGATTGGTGTAACTTTTCCAACATTGGGAAATTAACTCCGAAACGTCATTACCGTAGCGAACACCGTGTCGCTGCTCCACGCTGTCGAGTCCTTCCCGGGTCATACAGGGCGGCACATTAAAATGGACTTCCTCGCATGCGAGCAAAACCGTTCGTAGCGAAACCGTGTGTGAAAGTTTTGGGTTAATTGAATTTAAGGTTACCGCACAGAAGAAGAGTCAGCATTGCACGCAACCGTTGCCCGGGCCGTTGTTGCTAACACAATAAATCTGGCATCGATGTGACGTACCGCGGCGGGGCAACTTGACATGGCTGGCGCGTGTCAGAGGCGCATCTGCAGGCACGAGCTACACGTGTTCCTTATTTCTCTCGTGTACCACCTCACCGTACCTGTTGTTGTGTGTGATGGAAGTTGCTAGTACAATGAGCTAAGAGGACTCGGTAGTAATGGGCTAATTTTTCTCCCCAAAGCTTCCGGTTCATCTACCCGCGCGAAGTGCCACGTCCAAGCACGTAAAAGGGCAGCAGTTTTGGCCCACCCATTTAGCACACCCCCTCCTCCAGTGGGAGTTGAAGTGTCCTGTCCGGGTGCGAAGAGCGCTCTCACCTGAAGGTGCTTTCCAAAAACAAGAGAGAGAGAGGGAGAGAACGGGGAGCAAAAAAGTACAAGCACGATCCGCCGGCATGGGCCTGGGAGTGTAATTGAAAGTGACTGGCTAATTAGCTTTGCTACATCAACTTTGCATTAATGCTGTGTATGTTTGTGTGTGTGTGTGTGTGTGTGTGTGCAGCACTCTATCCACTCCGCACTAACGCTTTTGTATGTTGCACTCAGCTTTCGCTCTTTGCACCCATTCCGGTGGTACACTGTGTGCTAATGGGGTTTAGCTTGTTTTGTTGTTCGGTAGCTCTTTACTCTATGTCCACTTCGCTTCCCACTTCGGCTCGACCCGAGGCCCGAGCAGCTTAGTGCACCAAATGCACACAACACCGGAAATGCAACCGGATCAGTCGTCACTGGGATTGCGTTTGCTGCGACGGGGAAAAAAAGGATACACTTGCAACTTGGTTTTGCTTTGTCGTTTTCCATTTTTTTCCCCTCTCTATGCCATCATGAGCACTGAAGATGGCCGGAAGCGTGCGGTGTTGGAAACATTTCACGTTTTGCCTGTTCGTTATGGTTCGGGTTTTATGTTTTTCCTAGCAGTTTGCCCTCCGCCAGTGGTTTGCTCGCTCTGACTGTGAATAATTATCTGGGCTAGGGTGAAAATCAGGTAAGGAAAAGATGAGAATGCTTTTTTCCGGTTTGTTGTTTGTTTTCTTCAGCTTTTCCCGTTTATCCGTCTCCTAGGTTTTAGCACTACAAAGTGCATGTAATTGACAGTTCTTGAAGTTGATGCTGCACGATCTAGGTTATCTAGAAGCAGGATTTGTTTGCTCAGAAAATAAAACAAGAAAAATGCAGAGGAAAAAGCAGTCGGTATTTTAAGATAATGAAGAAAAGATAACTATACAGCTGATACCTTCGTTATCGTTAATGGTTCTCGACTGGCGCTTTTATGTTTCACGATTTTGCTTTACAAAACAGATGCAATAAATGTTTTTACATTTCATGTTGTTTTTATCTATTTTATTTGATGCAAAAAAACTAATGATACTTGCTGAAAGAATACTAAAAACTATAAATTTATTTCATTTGATCCTGCCATGATTGAATCCTTGAAAGTATTTTAAATAACATAAGCCTTTTGAGATTGACGAATTACTCTAAAAAGTGTTTTAGAGAGATATTCAATTGAAAAGTCCCATTGTTAAACGTGTACATAACAACTACTAGATCCTAGCATGGGGCTTTGTATCATTTATAGTGCCTAGCAAAAATTTGGCAATGATCAATTTAATTTGTATTACAACTTTCACACATTTTTTCAAATTTTTAAATGACTTAAAAAGGGATGTTATACATATTTTGAATGTTGCTAAAACAACTCAAAATACTAATGTTTGTTCATGAGCTCAATTATAAATCTCTCGGTAAAGTGAGTAATGGGCACGATTATTTTAAAGGATTTCAACCATAATCTAGACATTTTTGAGGCAATAAATTTTTGCACATTATGGGAAACAAAAAAGTGCAGTAAAAATTGCGTGACAGTTGAATGAAAATCCAAACATGTTTTGAACGTTCCTGATGCCTTGGCCTTCCCAAAAACTGCATTAGTTATTAAGCTGATGTGTTATTGTAACAGATAGGCTGTAATCTGTATCATCTAGTATCTAGTCAAAGTTATTGAACATCAGTTATAGCTGTTCAATTCAATCACACAAACCAAGTCGTTTTAAATTGGAAAACGATTGAAAATTCCAATCTAATGCTTTTACATTCAATGGCAGCTTGGATTCTTGCATCATGTCACAAGTATCACACCAGACAACTCAGTCTGGAAATAGATCTTAAGTCATTCACACCGTATCATGTGAAATCCAATTGGAGATTCTTAGATGTTGTTGATGTGTCTGTTCCTAAGACAACCATCAACAACTGCTCGCAACCATTAGTTTCCTTTGATATGGCCCTTGAACAGCAGCAACCACTTCTTGTAGACAGCCGAACAATGCTGTCTATTTCCCTACGATCTCCAACCTATTATTCGAGTGATGCACTTTTTCTGTACGTAAAAATCAAAGGCAATTGAACACTTTTCCCCCTCATTATCCTGCTTTCTTTACCACTCTTTGTGCTCATTCCATTGCATTAAACCACTTCACTATACCCCGGGCGACATCCAACTGTGGCCATTTTTCCTTGGTTGTCTATTAATTGAAATGCTTTTTTAATTTCAGTTTTCGGTTATCTCCTCCACCGACCATTACCATGCACGGGGGTTTGCATGGTGACAAAACATATTCCCAGAACAATTTAAAAGAACAAAAGAATGTACGCATCAGGCACAAAGCGGTTGTAGCACCACGGGCACTGGTTTGAGGAAAGGGTCGCGCACCGCAACACCGCTGTCGTGTCACCATCGTGTGGTACGAATGGAGTTTTGTTTGCTATCTTTCACTCATTGTTGTTTTATAATTTATGCTTCACCCGCGCGCACCGAATTAAGAGGTTTTTAACGGTTGCATTCATAGCAAAGGGCTTGCGCACACATGCATACAAGCCCCCCATGGTAATGGGACAATAATAAGTTTCCACGAGGGACTGTTTTGGCTGTTGTTCACTGTTCTCTATCCCTCTCTCTTCTTTCGATTCATTGGCAGCTTCCAAACGAGAAAGGACATAACAGTCACACGTTGTTATTTTGCATTGCGTTGACGAAATCACTTGATAAAGAAGCACTTAATGCGTGAAAGGGCAGGGAAAGGGAAGGGAAGCTTTATTATTGTTTTATTTTTGTCACATGCGTTTCTTTACCCCAGACAATGTGTTTGCCCCGCGATGGGAACCGTTAGCTGTTCGTTCATATTGCTACCGTGGAGCATGCATGAGTGAAGCAAAACAAGAAAATTGTTCTACACTCGAGATATGGTTGGGGCATAACATAGCAAAGCACATGTGTTAAATGTTTCCGTGATCGCTTTTTTCGTTATTGTTTTTGATTTGAGCTACCACAACTGTTAATCTCACCTGTCTTTTGCCGTCTGAAGGTCGTTATGGTGCAACCGCGTTCCGGATTGTCTGACACGCGCGAGGGAATGCTCGTGTGTCATAATGAATGTTATTACAACAAATTGAACATAAATACCAACTTCTCAAATACAGAGTGCATCAGCAGACGATGTACAATTGGCTGTCGGTTACGCGCCGAAGCAAACGGTCCAACACCGGCATGAATGGTTCATGCGCTGCATCAAAACTATCCAGCAAGTCACCTGTACGCTTGATGCATGATGGATGTGATTTTTCCAGAGCCTCTCCGGGCAACTCGATTCGTGCTGTAGGTCCATGGAGAAAGGTTTAGAACAATAGGAAAAGAAGAACATAAACCCACCGGTTCTCATCTTGCTCATGAAAACCGAATGAGCGCTTGCATACCGAAGAGTGTTTGGTTTTTGCAACCGCTGTCGCTGTCTAAGCTACCCGAACAATGTGTCATCGTTTCGGTGGATACACACAAAAGGATACACACCCAGAATAGAATGAATTACTGTATATATATATATATTCTACCATCCCAACGGTGAGCTCGGTGAAACTCCAGGGGCCCTCGGTCGCGTTTCCATGATGAAAACCCATCACACGAAACGACATCCAGCTCCTGCCCGTCGAGGAAAGAAAAAAAGGATAGTAAAAGCATCCCTTGTTCCCATACGTCCGGCAATGATGGGTTTCCGGGTACGGTAAATCGAGGAGAAAAGCAACACCATTAAATTCTAACACATCGATTGCATTTTCAACAGCTAAATGTAGCACAAAGCAACGTAGTGGATGCAACACACACACACACACACACACACACAACAACATCCCTTAAGAGAAGTGGAAAACCGTTTGAAAGCACAAGCAAAAAAAGCAAATAATTCATTCTCTTTCGCTCTGTTTCTTTGGCTCTCCATTTCCTCTCTCTGTTTCGCCTTTCATCAATATTGCTGGTGAGGAAAAACGGAACGATCGGGACAAATGCGTACAAATACGATAACGCTCATAAATTATTCAGCGGCGGATGATTTCGAGCAGACACACACACACACAAACGTACAACGGCACATGCACGCGACTAGAAAACTGCATCCGGCTTCCAGCAGAACAGCGCCATATTCCCATGCCATGACCGACCGGAGCTGGCCTTCCTAGTGCTGGTAGGTTGATAAATTTTAGATCTTTTCATTGTTTATCAACGGCACGCGGGGTGCCCGAGTGCTGGGCAAGGTAGAGCTTTTGGTGGTGATGTGTTGTTGGCACAAAAATGGCGTGCATTTTCGGTACGATGGAAGCAAATTGAACTTGAACTACATTCCGGTGTGAAGTAACTAAGAAGCGCTGATACTGTGTTGAATTTGAAATCATGGCTGCTCGCTGGGTTAACAATGGATTGCATATTTGTAATGTTTTTTTATTATTATATTACTTTTGTTAAATTCAATTGGTAGAAATGGCTCAAATAATTGTGTTTAATAATTTTTAACACGTACGATGTGGTACTCTTTTCTTTAAATACAAGCTTAACATGGAAATGTTCATTGCCAGTTCTCGTTCCCGTCAATCAGAGCGTGTTGCTCAGCCAAACTAAAACCGAAAGCGACAGTCTCACAGGTTACTATCACGCGTTATCGTTTTTTAGCCATTGATACAACAACAACCAATGCGATGTTCATTCCCATCTGCTGCTATCTCTCCATCAATTCACGATGCACTCACAGTGGCGCCACTGCAGCAATGAAACTAATTGAACCAATTCATGAAGGGAAAGGGCTTTCGTGTATGTGTGTGCATATATGCCACACGTTCCAATTTGGCAACCGCAACACATGACTCACAAAAGAGGAAGTAAACTAGTGCTCGACCGAGTATAACAAGAGTGTTGTTGCCTCACTCGGAAAACATGATCCAAATTTTGATACCGCATTTGTGTCGTGTTTTTTTTTTGCGCCCTTTTTCCCAAAATCCAACCAATATCACGTCCCTATCGGACGCCGGGTCGTGGAAATATGCAAAACTTCAAGCTGCCATTCGATCGGTAGGACGTCACCCAGCCACGAAACTGTTTCGACGTGAATGCAACAAAATTCTAAATGGGTTTGAAAAACGTGGTAAACATAACACTGGAATCTGAAGCGCTAGTGTGGCTGTCGTTGTGGTTTTGTCGGAAAAAGGAACAAGCTATAACAAATCGTTAGGATTCGTTTGATCGGCTTGATGAAACGTAATTACTATTGACGCGGGTTTGTTCAAAGATAAATCACTCACATTTAGCGGGTTGATAAATAATGTGTCCCGTGTATTGCTGTATCGAGTGGAGTCGCTTTGTGAAAAGATAACATTTTCAAAGCTTATTTTATTTATTCAAAACCATTAGGAAGCTAAAAGGGAACACAAGGATCAGTATTGAGATGCATTGATGATGAATGTTCACAGATAAAATGTCTAGACAGACCTCAACGAAGCTGTTAGGCAGCGTGCGCTTCTCTAGTTTTGGTTACCATTTTGGATGAAATACGGAACTATCAGTGTGAAATATATTCACTAAAGTGCTGGATTGTGATATTAGCTTGTATAAATTTGATGAGAATGAGAAGTGCACCCTAATCGTCGGTCTGTTTGCAACTGTGTATTCGTTTGTCCCATAGTTCATTACATAATTCATTACAAAGTTCATTCGTGTAGTTCGAGCAGTTCATTTCATGCAGTCCAAATTAGTCAAGTAGTTTTATCTATATCCTATGGTTTAGTTCCTTCTAATTCGTCTGTGTTTTCCTATTTGAATTCATATTCGAAATATTGATGTTAACCCAAAATCCAACAATCAGGGATTTTAATAACTGACTTTGATGAAATACTATCATTACTTCGTTAGATTTTTTACGTTTAATTATAATCTTCCGGCTACGCAAAATATCCAAAACTTTTTTTAAAATCCTTCAAAACAAGATCAACTGTCCTCTCAAGTTGAAGCTTAAATTTTGGGAAAACTTTGCTTTAAATCGATCAAACGTTAAGCCATCTTTGATCTGTTTTCGGTTTACAACAAATCAAACCTTTTATTGGAAAGTCCAATAACGTTAAAACACGAACTAATATTTATCGTTCAAATTTACCACTCATCATTCTGGGCACAATTTTACTCTTTCTTTCCTGAATTAATTAAAATCAAATACACAAATCGATACTCCCCATATGCTCTCGGGTGTGTTGGCATAACGCCGTGTCACTTTCGGCAAATAGAAAACAAACGCCTGCATGCAGCGATTAACCACTCAGCCATCACAAAACCCTTTCCTAACACAAAACCAACCAATAATAACCGTCGATGAATAATGAGCACATTAGGGAAGGCGCTGATCTGTTGGCACCTGTGCTCGAAACAATCGAATAAGAAAGCGCAACCAAGCGGCGGCTTTCCGGGGTGGACATAATGGAGCCGTGTCGTGGCTCGAACACGCGGTGGTGGTCTTTTGGTATGCGCAGCTAGACAAGCAGGTGGAGACACGTACGGGATGCGAAGGATGCAACGCACATAAGTCATGCAACGCTGATTAGCATACAAGCTGGCTGGGATGGTACATTGCGAGGTAGGATGCAACAGGGAGGAGGTCTTTGAACGTTTACAAACCATTGACACCGTTGCCGGAGACCCTCCCGAAGGCTCAAAGGGAGAGAGAGAGAGAGAGAGAGAGCGTGTGGAGTTGTATGCTTAGTCAAAGGTGCTAAAACGACCCCGATGGGAAGCTCCTCTCCTAATCAAGTGAACCAACGCCGGGCCCGCCGCTTGTTGAATGTTTGATTATTTATCCACCGGTGGTTAAACCTGTGTGCTGTTTTCTTGCGCCGTTCATTGATTTCACTTCCATGCCACGCCGAGTGGGGTCTAGATCGACTAAACAACAAGCACGCGACGCCGGTCGGTCGGTTGGTTGTGTTTTTGGGCTACCCTCGGCGTACACCTAGGCACCGAAAAATCAACCATTCGTCAACCGTTAGCAGCGAGACCGAGGAGGGGGTCATCAATCTCAATTTGGCAATCCGATTGCAAGTGCCCTTCAGACGCTTGGAAGGGACTCCCAGTCCCGCGGAGCAAACAGTATCGATTTTGGAACAGCAGAAAAGTACACATACCCTCACTCTCGGTGGTACTACTGGCTGGTCGATCGGTAGGCCAACACGTGACACTTTGCTTCACTTTGCACACGACGGAGAGTTCGGTGGGAACCAAAAGTTTGTTTGCTAAAGTTGCACAGGCAGAGGTGGAGGCTGCGGTGCGAGAGGGGCTGTCACCGAGCTGCTTGTAATTCAATAAAACATTAATCGAAAACATATAATAATCGATGAAATTTTATTCGTCCTGACGTGTCCATCAATCTTTCCCGCTTCGTTTTCGGTGGACGGTGTTGTTGGCGACGGTGTTTCGAGGGTGGGTTCGATCGATCGGTCCAGCGTTCAAGGGATCAATATTTGTTTTGTGTGTGTGTGTGCTGGTTTTCATCTCATTTTGGGACGCAATGTTTCACACCATTTTTCACGCGGAAATGGTGACACATACTGCAGTTCTGCTTTTGGATTTCAAATCCAACAAATAAAACCACAAACAAGCACACGATTTTGGCCGTTTTCCATTTCTCTTTTGTGTTTGTATGTCTACTTTTCCCCAAGTTTTTCTTCGTCAATAACAAAACAAACCCTTGTTCGCGTGTTCGATGATAAAGAATTTATCATTATCACAACTGCCACAGTGTGTACTTTGTCTGTTCTGTGCCGTCCTGTTTTTGTGACAGAACGTCAACCGGGAAATTCAACACAACCAAGGTCCCTTTTTTGCAGAAAGATGATGAATTGAGCCCATCTAAAATCTTACATTACGAGGGTAGTAATGTATTACCTGTCAACGCGTGCGTGTTTTGTGTGTTGGCGCTTGAATGTCAGACTATTTCCGTTTCACAGCTCAGATCCACTTGTCTCGGAGCTTTTTCGCATCCGTTGAAAAGGTGTTGGCCAAGTCGGGGTGAAAAATAGGCCCAAATAATCACCCGGGAGGATGTTTAGCGATTTTCACCCACCGAAGATGATTTATTTTATGTGAGCTGGTGGTAAAATGTACAAGGTAAAATAGAATGAATTTATTGGAAAATGAAGAATGGGAATATTCTGAAAAAGAAAGTGTTATTCTTGCACTAGGGGAAGAACGTAATTTTTAAATAATATATTTCCGGCAACAGTTGCTACATGTGATATAGTTCAATCAATCCTTCGCAATCCTTACTTTTCGAGTAACAATGTGTCCTTTTTCTCAGGGAAAACTTCTCACGAGCTTTGTGAACGACTGTTTTCCCTCTACGCAAAGCCGCGACACAATGTTTTCACCATCTATCGATCAAACGCGTCGAAACAAGCGGTAGAAAGATAAACCAATTACAGCTACGGGAATGAGGGAAAAAGGGAACCAGGAAAAGCGCGTTGAAACTTTTGCATGTGCGTGTGTTTGTGTTGATTTTTTTTTCTTCTTTGCTCCATTCATTCCCCGAGCGCGAGAACACAGGCTTCATCCCGCGCGGTTCCATTTTGCTTTCGCGGTTCGTTGAACTTATCCTGCCGAACGTAACCTGACGTTCCATTTTTCGAGAGAGCTTTTCTCGAAACGGTGGCAATGAAGTAGACATTACTAGGAAGGTATCTTTTTCGGGGGATTTTTTTTGCCTTTTCCTTTTTTTTACAAACCATCGGAACAGCTGAACCGAGTGATAAACGTCAACTCAATGCATCATTCATGCTTCGGTTGACTTTAAGTTACACTTGCTCGTTGGCCCCCACACTCACACACGCTTCACCGTGTGGAGGCTGTAAAAGTAGGTTACGTGTGCCGGATTTTCCATCGTAAGAGGAAGAAGCGCTTCGAAAAGAAGCACGCCGTAAAAGGTCGTCACGATACATGATGGAGCGTTGGTTGGTTGCTGCTCGTTTTCGGACTAATTTTTTGCCTTCGTCCGTGAATCTCGGTGCAAAAAGGTTGTACACCGGTACGCTGATTGATCATCTTTTCACGTGAAAAACGACGAAAAGTCAGGCTTGTGGCTGTCATGGGTGAAGCAAAACTGTCACACAAAACGGCGTGATACCCTTGCCACGGGGTCACACATTAGTTGGAAGCGCATGTTAGCATCACGCGGTAAATGTTACTTTTCTATGACTTTGGTGGCATTTCCAAAATGAAAAAAAATCTACAAAAGGGGGTTGCATATTTCCACGGAATCGGCTTTTACAATCAACATTTGCTGTACCACGTGATGTATAGACCGATTAATGCTTTCGGAAGGACAAACCCCGTTTAAGAGCTTTTAGGTTGTTTGGTAAGTATAATTATTTTACAATTCTATTGTGTAGTTTTTTCCACTACGAAATCCTAGAAAATGGTTTTCCGAAGCATCTGAACACCGTAAACGTTAAAGTCTCCTGCCCGAAGAGAGATAGCTCCCTCCTTCGTACAGTAAACGAGGGAAATTAAATATAGAATCAGCCTGTACAAATGCATTCCAGTCGCAATGCAATCTCCATCAGGTGACGGCAGTAGCTGCTGCAGCTGTGGACGGACAAATGCATAAGCGAAGAGGATGCCCCCGGTGCGATCTTTCTTTGTCCAGCGCCGCAAATCTCCAAACGGCACACAATGCGCTCCCATTTGTTCCGGTTTTGTAGGTGGGAAAACTTTACGAAAACGAAGTTACCGCTGCGTGCGTCGTCCGATGTTTCCCAAAACTGACTGGCCGGTTCAGCAGACAAGGAAGCCAAGGTTCTTCATGCCCGTGGGGACTTTAAGGTTGCTTTTTGTTCTGGAAGTAAGAATAGGGGAAAAAAGTGGATTCTTGGATCGTATACCAACGCTTCCTACTGCTGAGAAGCTGTCACTTTCTGTGTGTTTGCCTGTGCGTTCAGCATGGGATTTTCTTTACCAGTAAGCAGCCCAAAAGCATTCCACGTGCGGCGCACATTCGGAATGTCCGAAAAGTTGAAGGGAAATGTTTTTAATACGTCATATAAATGCACATAGCAAATATGTTACGGCCATACATATTTATAAATAGATTTTCCGGCACGCGGGGGCTGTACGATTTACTGGAGAGCGAGTGAAGAAGGGAAAGCAACAGAGGGATAGAAAGAACGAGAGGAAGCGAAAAGCAAAGCTATCATGGGAAAGAAATGTACATTTCTAGTGTAAAAGAATTTGGAACATTTCTTGGACAGTTCGGGCAGTTCGTAGCGTGCAATTGAATTCTTCACTGTATCCTGCTTTAGTCGCTCTCTTTTGTTGATACTTTTGAAGATAGCGCAAAGAGACTGTTCTTCGTAGGATCATAGCAGTAGAGCTGCACGTTTGTTGGTGTTTGGATCCAAAACCCTGTCAACTTTCCTCGCAAAGGTTTCTGTTTAAAAAAACTTACTTCTGAATAACTAACTTTCAAGATAATACTTCTAGATCCAGAAGAAATCTCACAAAATGCTCTATTTTAAAACAGATTTTAAGGATTTTCACTCAGAATCTGCTAAAAAATGTTGCACATTGTTGCTAATTTATATATTTCTACAAGCATGCTTTGTTAGACATTGGATATGCTATGGATTTATAGAAAAATAATGAAATCAGTGAGAACTTTCGTTATCTTTTCAATTGATATCACTATGAGGTTACTACGGGAAGATTCCGGCTTGTATATTGTAATGCAATCATTTACTTAATTTTATAACTCATATCAAACCGTACAAACTTTATTTCTTTTCATTTGAGAGTGTTTATAAAAAAAAAGTTAAATGGCTAAAAAAATAATTGACTCGCTTTTCTTGACGCAAATACAAATGCCCAATTCGCTCAGCATCGTCAATTCCATCTTCCTCCTATCACTGGCCCTAATAGTTCATCATGTATTCAACCCAACGCTCTCGTTACGCTGATTAGCGGAAATTTTAATTTGAAATGATGCAAACACCTTGGCTCATCTGCCTCCGGTTCTAGGGTTTCTGTGTAATGACGTACGGCAAGCAGTTGCATCCCAACAACACCACCCACCCAGTTAGCACGTAGTAAAAGAAAGGAGGAAAAAACACTAACTGCATCGGCACAGCGACGAGTTTGCTGTCGATTATAACCATCTCTTACCTTGCATGTTGTTTTCCGTTTTGCCCTCATGTCTCTCCCCCCCCCCCACTCCCTCAGTACAGTAATTTGTCTTCACGCGAGGGGCATATCATTATGCGATAGGTTCCGGTCGGCACCCCTTTTTTACCCTAGGTGACGCCCAGTTGATGAGCTTTCTTTCGACCGGAGGAAATGGTAAGGTGGGGAATATAATTAAGTTTTTTTTTTGGTTCGTTCAATCCCTTTTCCTCCCTCTGCGCCTTCAGCATTTATTTCCGTCTCAGCCATAAACACACACGCGCGCGCGGCAAAAGGCTTCTTCATTTGGTACTTCCGGTTCATCTCAGCGCGCTCCTGGCGGCAACTTCCAAAGTGCGGGGTGCCGAGGGGTTTCCTTCCATCCACCGGGTAAGCTAATATAGGATGCAAGAAACGTAGACACGGGTGTGTGAGTGAAAGAGGGAGAGACTGTTTTGTGAGTAAATTGCTGTACTCTTTATCCTTTCCACGAAATCTCACCACCAGCGCCTGACGTTTCCCTCCCTTTTTTTGCTCCCATTTGAGCAAACGGGGCTTCGCACCGGTAAGGACCTTCAGGCTCCAGGTGGGAAGCTGGCACGGCGCATAAATCCACGGTTTCATAAGGGCGAAGAATTCACCCATCACCTGGAGCACCTGTCCGTGCGGTGAAGATGATCGTGTGCTGATGATGATGATGAGCTCGAGTGGCACGGATCTAATAAATTCCAATTAGCTGTAACACATGTAATTATGTGCATATACTTTCGTGGCGCTGTCGTGCATTGGCGGGGAGATTGGAATGTACACACACATACAGCCACACACACATACACGTCTCGGGCAACCTTGATGTCCATCAAGTGTATTTGAATGTTTCCTTCCGCCCTTTTGCGAATCGCCATGTATGAATTTGTTTTATTTTATTTGATGTGGAACGTATGAGTGTATAATATTCATTGAGAGGGTGGAATTTTCATGACGTTACTCGTCCGCTCGACTTCGCCTAGTTTTGTAGCTTAAAATGTGCACACAACTCTGAGAGGGTGGAATTTTCAATATTCATTGAGAGGGTGGAATTTTCATGACGTTACTCGTCCGCTCGACTTCGAACACTGCCACTGCACTGTAAATTGAAAGCACGGAACAAAATTTATTAAAGTGAGGTATGCTTCCCGGTGTAAAAAAACTATTAAACTTCACATATATTCGAATATAACCCTAGTTTTGTAGCTTAAAATGTGCACACAACTCCCTCAAGCGAGTAGCTCCCGGTGCCAAACTTGCGCTCTTAAACCTCCGCCAAGGTAAACGTGTTGGAAAGCATGTTGATCCTTTATTTTATTTTTTTTCGTACCGGCAACAAACCAACAATGTTCGGTCTCGGAAACAAAGCAGGTCACAAGAGAGTACCGAATTTTGGCTAATTCCGCAAACAACAACAGCAAGCAGCTCCTAGTTGCTCACACAGTCTGCAGGGAAAACGCAACTTTTGCACCATCCATTTGCACCCAGTTTCAATGAGGAGTGTGTGTATGTGTGTGTTACGGGTTTGTGAGTTTTAAAATGTTGCAGCTTATATTTAATATAAGCAGCCCGACCGTTTCTGTGTGTCGTCTGTTTCTGTTTTTTTTTGTTTTGTTTAGCACACCACAACTAAAGGTGGAGCTGAGACAAGCGTCGATGTTTGTTCGTTGCTTGTAAATCCTTCCCCATACTTCATGGTACCGTCGCTAGTAGTGCTGTTTAAAATGTGTTACCAACACACGTATGCAATGTGCTGGGGTTGTACAGTTTGTTTTAGACAAAAAAGGCAGATCTCCCTCGAAAGCGCCTAAAGGTAGGCAATCGGTAGAGAACGCGGTGGGAGTGAAGCAGCCGCTCGTGGAACAAAAGCGACCGTTCCGAGTCCCTAATCTAGAAATATGAATTTAATTCTGCACATTTTGCAACTCCTTGGGCGCTGCTGTTCGTTTTTCTTTTGCTACGTGTCTACGTGTCGTCACCGTTGCTGGTTTCCGTTCTGTGATGTGGCGCATAAATAATAATTCGCCTCACATACTAGCATACACACAGACACATAAAGCATCATTGCAGAGGACAGCCGCTCGTTTTCATTTTTTTTTATTTGCTTCCGCAAGGTTTTGTGTCAAATCATTCTTTCATCTTCGTCAGCTTTTGTGTGTGCATGCCTGGTGTATGTGTGTGTGTGTCCTTTCGAGACGTTTCGAGCAAAACTAGTCAGAATGTTCCACCTTTTTTTTTCTTCCTAACCAACCGATGAATAATATTGCAATTTTTCTTCGTTTATACGTTGGTCGCTTGCCTCCCAAGACACGCTTTCTCGAGGTGAGTGCATCCTTGCATTCACAAAACTTCCATCAACTGTTCGCGCCCCCTCTTGTGTGCTTTCTCCGTGTGCTGAGAAATGGCATGACAGAAGACATTGGTGATGCATAATAGTAATAAAAAAAGAAAGGAGACGAGAAAATGCTACCTCAAACAGTGCCCTGTGCCAGGCTGACGAACGCGCGAAACCCCCCGGACGACAATTTCGTTTCCAAACAATAAAACTTACCCGTGTACGATGGGAAGCAGCGATCCGAAAGTTTGTCGTTTGCCACACTTTGCTCTCGCTCAAGTCGTCAATCGTGGCAGGAAATGGAAACATATCTGAAGACGGTGTCCGCTCGGTGCTGCATCAGGCACATTTTAGCGAAATGATGGTTTATGGTGAATGCTGTCTGCATTTGCTGGTTTGATGCGAAAATTCATAAAATGAAAGTTCATATGACGTCAAACTTGTTTGTTGAAAAGAGGTTTTCTGATTTTTTTCATTATACGAAGAATATTGGAATATTTTGGACGTTTTAATAAAGTGAAATTAAAATGATTTCAAGCAAATTGAACTATTCATTTAATCAATTTTTTCTTCCTCTCGTTTCAGGTACGTCATCAATGATTATTCGATCGTAAAATAGTCACTCACGGAGTGCCTTCACACCAACAAACACGCTCGTTGCAAAGGGTAAGTGCCTCCGAAGCCACCCGGAAACCAGCTTTGACGAAAGCTTTTAGTCAAATCCGTTATTATTATGCCAATGCCAAGCGGAATGGCATCTTCATAGGACATTTTTTCACATTCTCGCTCCCTCTATATCGGTCGTCTTCTCTCTGTATCTCCCTATCATCGGTGATATGCATTGAGTTTTATGTGGGTGATGACGAACGGGGCAGAAAATGGAAGAAAAGGAAGCATAAATCCGTTCGTTCGCTGCATTCGATGCAACCACGACGACGACGACGACGTCCGTAAGCCGCCAGCCGACAGCCGATGCGGAAAAGTTTGTTCCGCGCTCCACGACCTGTCTCCCCAATTTCCAGACACCTGCTAAGGGAGAGACGATACCTTGTGAGTGCGCTTCAACCAGTTCCACCGAAGAGGGCAAACAAAGGGGCAGCAAGGGCGGTGGAAATGATGGAAACTAAAAATGGAAAGCCTTCGTCAGAATTCTGGGGCATCCCCTTCTCCCCTTCGACGGTGTTCACGGTTCACGAAAACTTTCAACTTAACAGACAAATAAATCTCTCCCTGCCGATCTGCCCTGCCGATCTGCCCTGCCGCCTGCCTTTATCGGAAGCCAATTGTGGGAGGTTGCGGGCTGGAAGTTCGGTTGTGAAACAGGGGTGGGGAGGTAAAGATGAAACGCTGCTCGTTGCGGCCATTTTTCAGCTCGAACGGTTCGGAGTGAGCGGGGCCGTGCCGAATTTTGCCTGGGCGCATCGATTTTGTCGATCCCCGCACCGCGACAGCTCCAACAGATGCTCTGGCGATGATGGCGAGGGACGACAAGGAGTGTTTTACCATGCCAGGCCGGCCAGGACTGTGCTCGACGAAGGGCAAACCGATCCCAAGCCCAAGCGAATCGATTCCAGGCGCTGGAAATAGTTTCTTTATTCGATCCGGTGAGCACTGGTGAAGGTGAAGGCATCTATCGAGGAGGCACCTTTCTTTGTAGGAAGAAGTTCTCTTTTC
>AXCO02004600.1:0-12296 GCA_000473525.2 Anopheles melas | reverse complement strand
GTTTTTCCGAGTGTCGAACACGATCGCGTTATTTTGAGGTTGCTGAGTTGTCTCTTGAACGTTTTGCGCCCGTTCTGGAGGAGGCGAGGGAGGGAGAAGTTGTTACGTTGCGTATTCCTGTTCTGTCTTGATGTCTGAACGCAAACACAAATACACCACGCACACCGACATATGCGCGACAAATGTGGGAGAGTTTGAGAGTTTTCCGTTGCGTGCGTGCGAGAGTGCGCAGTAGGGAAGGAAAATTCACGCGAGATTTTCCAATCCGGTGTGTGGTTCGTGGGTGAGAGATCGACTGCGCTCCTTCATGCTGGTTCATACGGTCGATGCCGTACGTTCGGGTAGGATCGCGTAGTCGGACTTCTTTTGCATCCGGCAGAGTACGGGGTAGTGAGTAGTTGTCGAGGCATACTAAGATTGTCATCAACTCCAACACCCAGACGACGCTGGAAGAAAAAGTCCGATCAGAGATATTGAGGATCGATCACAGGTAAGTCGTGATCAACTTTTGTGTCCTCAAGAGAGTGAGTCATCGTCCTGCTCATCGTCAATACACTAGCGAAGCGAAGCGTTTGCAACAAGTTTGAACTTCAATTGCGTATCGTTATCTTCCGCAGATCGGTGGTCCCTGGCGTGGCGCAAGAAGATGCTGCTCCTGCAGTGATCGTGACACGTACGTGATTGAGGTGGAATTTTCCTCACTTTCTTCGCAAGCGCAGCGTTAGAAGCATCTCTACCCTATATCAAGCTGCGGACGTGACACGGAACGGGACAAAACGTGGGCGTCTGAGGTGCGCCATATTGGACGTAAAACCACCTTTCCTCCCAAAACCCGTACCGTGGCAACGTGGATGGCGCAGTAAGACACACAGCGAGAGATCAGCAGAATCATCCTTACCAATACTGCCGAAATTCGGTCTGCGTCAGTGTTTTTGTTTGCGTTTCGCAACGGTGTTTCTCGTGCGTGCGGACGGGAGAGACAAACACCCGCAAAGCCAGATGCACTTGGAGAACTGCTGCAGCTGCAAACATGTAAAGAAAGAGAGCGAGAGAGAGAGCGATAAAAAACGGTGTCAATGTAGTGTCAATCGGGAAGAAGTGTGTGCATCAAATCGAACCTTTGTTCCCGGAAACTGCATTCCCTATTGGACCGGCCGTTCGCTGCCACAATCGAAATACGCGCTCCCTGCGGGGTCCCTGCTGCTGTAGCTGCTGTACCAAAAGCTAAGAGCAAAACAGCATATCATCCGAGTACGACCACCATCACCACCACCCAGCATAACACACAAGCGCTGCCGGTGTGTGGGCTAAAAATAGTGAAAACGAAGTATTTTTACCATCTAATACCAATATTCGAAGGTGGCCGAGTGGCGTGCGCTGCCACTACGGGGTAGTAGGAAAAAACGGGACGCGATCACGGGAAGTGAAGGTGTACGCAACACCCTTGGGGACGCGTGTTGTGTTGGTGTGTTCACCTGTGCACGGCTTCACAACTCGGGCGCTGGTGTTTATTAATTGTGAATTCGTGAATTTGCGTGATCCACAGCACGATCGACGTGTTGCCTGCTTGAAGCGTGATTCATTCCGTTGTATTGCGACCCGAATTCGTAAACTCCCGAACGTAAACAACTACGATCGATCGCGATAATTGACACTCTGAGTCTGAGGGTGCACTCCAATTACACTACATGTGCACACTAGCGACTTCTGTGGCGACTCCGGGTCTTGGAGCGGGACGGATGGGGCTGAACGCGATTCAACCGCGGCAGGGCAGTACGGAAAGTGCGGGAAGCGGAGACTCGGACAGTGGGGGAGGAGGGGGAGGCACATTTGGATCACCGGTGTCGACAGCTGCGGCGGCGGCCGCCGCCCTCCAGTGGTACTATCTGGCGAATCTGGACGCACATTCGAGCGAGTCTTTGCAGGTAAGATGGCCGCCGTTGAAGTAGAAGATACATTCCAAAGTGTGAATATCTCAACAAGTGTTTTTTGAGCGCTGTAATTGAAGGTGTGGTTAGGATATATTCATTGGAATTGTTCAAGGGAACGAGATCTATAGACCTTGTCTGGCTAATTTCTTCATCAAATGTTAGAATGTTCAACTGATCCCGGATCTGGTATTCTCGATCGTACACTGTTCAGAATTTCAATTACAATACAGATCACTGACACTATTACCTTGCGATTCTGATGATTCTGGTGATCTGACATTGATCATCTACAACTAATCTTTTTGTGAGAGATTAAACATGATCCTCACCTTTTATTGTTAGGACGACGAATTCCTAGACATCTTGTGAATAACGATCCGTTGTCTATCATTCTTCCAGAGCTCGAAACTGTTCTCGCCACCTTACTGGACCGGGCCCGAATCGTTTGCACCGTCGACACTGTCCAGCGATGCGTACGCCCAAGATCGTCGGGACGAGTGTGACTCACCGCTGCTTGCCGAAGAGCTGGCCGAACTATGCGACCAGTTCGACGAGCTAGGGCTGCTCGAAATAACTTCCAGAGCACGCCCAACCCATCTCGAAGTGGAGCATCATGCTGGATATGGTCGAGCGTTTCTCACCGGGGCGGTTAAAGGATTCGCCGGCTATGGAAGAAGTGTCTCACCGACGACGTTAGTGCATCAACATCATCCCCACCACCATCATCATCATCACCAACACCATCACAATCACCATCATCATGCAAAGCAGCAGCATCACGAGTTGCCATTGACAAGATCGCAGCAAACCTTGCATCTTCATGCACCACTGCCGCTGACGAGTAACCATTATCATCAACCCACGTACGGAGGGCATCAGCCGTTGCCGCTGCACGCCGGAGGAATGGAGCAGCAACATTTGCAGAACGCGAACCTGAAGTATAGCAAAGTGCCGCCGGCCAACTATCTTTGCCATCTGTGCTTCAAGAAGGGTCACTACATTCGAGACTGTCCTCAGGTGAGTGGGGTGGAGAGGTGACAGATTGGGAAGTTATCCTTATCGTCCTTTTAATGTCCTCTAGGCTCGCCCGAAAGCGGAAGGCAAAACACCGTACCAGGGCAAGAAGCGCTGCTTCGGCGAGTACAAGTGTCCGAAGTGCAAGCGAAAGTGGATGTCGGGCAATTCGTGGGCCAACCATGGTCAGGAGTGCATCAAGTGCCACATCAATGTCTATCCACACAAACAGGTACGGCAGTGAAGGAGGAGGAGGAGATTAATCTAATTCGATTCCAAATCTCACTGGTGAATTCTTCTTTCTCATTCAGCGCCCGCTGGAGAAACCGGACGGGCTGGATGTGTCGGATCAATCGAAAGTTCATCCGCAGATGCTGTGCGAAAAGTGCAAGACGTTGGGTTACTACTGCCGAAGAATCCAGTAGCCGTGAAGGCGTGCGTAATGACCCCAATCTATAGCAGAAAGTCACGTTGAAATACCAATTACCACTTAAAATAGTTGCAAATAGTTTTACAAGTTTCATCCGCCACATCGAGAGAGAGAGAGTGTGTCAGCATAACAATGAAAAGAAAACGAATTCCAAAATCTGTATATAAAGGAGCTGGACGACCTCGGCAAAAGCTCCACAGAAATCCACTCGAAAATGCCAAAATCTTGTTTGAAATTCTCTCGGCCCTGGTAGAAGAGTAGAGAAGATTTAGAGCAAAGTTTGTATTATTTTATTGTGACAAACACCGAAAGGCCACTACTACTGGTTGCTGTCAAAAACAAACTGCGAATCATTCAAAATTTATCGAACACAACAAGAGAAAGGAAAAGAATAATGTATACAATTGGATGCAAATTGCAAATGCTCTGCTGCTGCTTGACCGAGGCAAAGCGTTTGCCACCAATAAACCAAACACGAACGAAAAGCGTTTGCTTTCAATAAATAAATCGAAATCAAAATCAAATAACTTATCGATGGTTCATACAGATAGTTCCGAAAGAATATTCAAAGTCGAAGCATAGCATTTGTGTGGCATATAATAGGCGATACGAGCGTAATTATAAACCCACTCGCTTAATTATTCGATATCCCAATATCCCTAACCAGATTGCTTCAGTGTACTCGCATCTATTGTACGAATGGATGCGCTGTAAGCTTATCTCAATTGCCATTACAACTTATGTGACGTTTGCTTCTAATGCCCGAACCTTCCCCAATACCCATCCTTAGCGCAGTCTACGCGCCATTACACAGGAGTACAGCAGATCAACACAACACACAGTTACACAGCAGCGTTGCTGCGCTTAAAATGTTGCGGAACCTTATCGAACAAAGTCAATTCCGTGTGAAGTAATGGCTGAAAACCAAACTATTAAAAAGGAGGACCCTTACTGGCGGCGGCTAGTGCTGAGATGGGTAAATTGCATGGTGAAAAATTGCACTTACACCAATGCCATTTTGTTCCTTCGTCTTTCTAATACTACTCTATTTTCGCCTTACGGAAGGTAAAGAGTGCAGAGCTGAACCCTGGTCAGAATTACATTGCGTTGGCTCGGTGCTACGACACCTTCCGCAGCAAAGTCCAGCGATCGTACGAGCTGCGGGAAGGCACTGTCGTTGAATTTCTACGTGAAAAGTTTCCACACTTTGAGCTGAAGCTGAACAGGGACAATGAGATCCCCGAAAGTGACTATGTTTACGTGTTTTCGCTTATGCTTTACTTTTCCTGCGTAGCACATTCCATTCCGTACTTCCAAAACATTGGGCTTGCATTTGAAGAACCATTCCAGTACATCATAAAAGCATTTCTGAACTCCTTCGTTCCTGAGAATGAAAGGAAAATCGTCATCAATCGATCGTTTCTGGATAAAGCGTTTCTGAACGCGAAACGATCGGTGAATGTTTTACGCGATCAAAGCTCCTGTGGCAACATAATGAACATCCACAGCCATAGCAAGGGAGACAAACTGGCACAAAGTAAGCCGTGCGGTGGTAACGAAGAGAACGTCGAGAGAAACCCATCCCCAACCAAAGCGAACGGGCTGACAGCACTGGAATGGAAGGTGAAGAATCTAAGCAATCAGCTGGACGCTACCCGGGTGGAAAACAGTAACCAGGAAAAGCAAATCGAACAGCTGCTACGCAGTGTGCAGGAGCTGCAGCGCGACAGGAAACGCGCCCAGGCCAAAATCGCCGCACTGCAGCAGAAGGAACAACCGTGCAAGTGTGCGACCAGCACGGCGGAACACGCGCATCGCATCAACCGAGTGACGGAACAGCTGCAGAAGCAGCTCGAATCGAAGAGCAACTGCATCGAGCTGCTGCAGGACGAGATCGCCAAGTCGAAGGACTCGGCCAGCAAGGAGCTGGAGCGCTGCAAGGCAGTGAAAAAACAGTGCGCCTCGCTGAAGGAAGACAACCAGCTGCTGCACATGACGGTGGAAGCGCTGCAGGAGGAGCTAGCGCTGAAGGACGGCATCAACCAGAATCTGACGGAAGCGGTGGCCGATTTGCGACGTTTCATTCGTGAAAACCGTATCCACGGTGCTGGCGGGATGGATTCCTTTGAGAGTTCATGTGAATTCTCCGAAAAGTCCTTCCGGCACGCCACACCGGACGAGAGTGTGTGTAGCGATTCGCAGAATCTCGCCGCAACGGTGGTCGATATCAAGCTGAAGGAGAAAGAGCTCGAGAATGAGGCACTGGAGAAGAAGGTACAGGAGTTGGAGGATACGTTGAAAGAACTATATAAAGCACAGGCCGACAAACAGGTCCAGGAGGCGGTAGTAAATGAGAAGCTCGCGGAACTTCGTCAATCGTTGACAGAGGTGGAGACATCGCGCTTGACACTAGCCGACAGTCTCGAGCGGGAAAAGGCCCGAACGGAGGAGCTAACCCGTCAGACGGAAGAGTGGAAAGGCCAGCAAAAGCGTGGAACGGCGGAGCTGGAACGACTGAGCGCGCTGTACGAAAAGAAGCAGTGTCAGTACGAGCAGAGTCAGCTCGACTGTGATAAGCTGTGGGCGAAGCTGTACAAGGCTCGATCGATGCTGGAGGAAAACGAAAAACAGTGGACCCAGGAACGGACGAGTCTGAGGAAGCTGTTCGAAGATTCGATGCATGTGTTGGAGGTGAAGCTTCACAAAGCGAAGGTTGAGTGTCAGAGTCAAACGGAAGAGATTGCAGATCGTATGGTAAGTGTCTTCCGGCTGTTCTGGAGCTAACAATAAGAAACAATATGATTTTTATGAATTATATGCAATTTTTACCCCTTTAGAAAAAAGAACAAGAAGAAATTAAAGCAAAACTAGAATCAGACAAGGATGGACTGCGGTTGAAACTTGAGGACTATCAAAAACATGTAAGTTGCTTTGCAGCCGAAATTAAATATAAAAATACACTAAACTAAAATCAAAATATCGCTTATTCCCAGATTGAAGAATTGGAAACACAATGCACTACGTTGGAAAAGGACCTGAAAGAGAGTTTGAAGGAGAATCAATTGATGCAGAACAAACTAAAAACGGCAAAGGAAGTGTCCAGTGCTCGAAAATCGATGATTGCGCAATCTACTCAATCCAACATGGGTAAGAGTATCGATACACTTTATGTGCTTTAATTAATTTACACACTATCACTTTTGATTCCGTAGGTTCCAAACACAACTTAAATAGTGACAAGCTGTTCAATAACATTGAGCCGGAAAAGAACACCAATAAACGCTCTGTACCTTCTGAACCTGTGGCGCTCGTTTCCGATGTTTCTAAGTCACAAGACACAAGCGGGGTAAGAATACAATTGTAGTGTTTCTAAATTATTTACTAATATTTCTGCAATGGTCCTGTTCTACATTAGAAATGCACCACCAAAGCAACAAGACGCGCACACCAGCCGGTAGATGACTCTACCAAGAAGATCTCGGGACGGGTTGGAGGTCGTAAAGATCATCAGCGCAAGGTGTTGTTCGATTCCAATAGGAATCTCATGAACAGTCCTCCGTGTCAACAGGATACAGGTGGAGTAAAGAATGAAACTATCCAACGGAAGAGTTCCAATCAGGAATCCTCTTCAAAACCGATCGTGATACCCCAAAGGAGATCAGTTGATAAGCTCGAGTTGGTTCGCGCAATGGCACCCATCAACACTACGCCAAAACCAACACCAACACTTGTCAACACAACAACCACAACTTTGACCACGGCCAGTACGGTTGATCCCGCGACTTCTCCCGTCGTTAGGGACTACCGGTTCAGCCAGCCGTATGGCAACAATCGGTACAACATTCTGCGCATGCAGGTGCAAAGCCGCACAAAAAGGCGCCAGCTGTGTGATCAGACGCGACGACTAAGCGCCAAAGGTAGATCTAATTCCCTTTCGACGTCGATCGGTTCACCTGGGGCCGTACTGTCACCTCTCAGGGATTTCAGTAACGACCCAGAGAGCTGCAGTGATATGACGCTGTATCTCAGCTTTACTAACGAACCGGACTATGACGATCGGCAGGAAGAGCGTGCACGATCGTCCAACACATCACTGTTTCTCATACTGATCGCTTACGTTGGCATGCTGGCACAGATATTTTTCTTCTTCGGTGGGCTTGCCATCCGGTCGAAACGGTTGAACAGTGGTCGGACTTAACGATATGTTAGCGTGATAGTGTAGTTATTTATTTGGTTTTACCATTATATTCATTTATGTAGGAAAGTTCCAGATAGGTTTAACACATGTTTTATACTTTCTGTACGTTATCATTTATGTGCAAGATGTGTAACTGATACTCATAAGATAAGATGTTCATTTGAAATAAACTGCTGCTTTTAAGTAAAACCTTTGTAGCATCAAATCGTTCGATCAAAATAACACACTTTTTGAATTAAAAGTAAGATATTTATTTAGTACAATTACGACAACATCAAATACTTCTCGGCAGTACAGCTAATCATCGGCCGAAAAACCTTCGGAATATGCTATCGTAGTAAGGTGATCCGGTTCAGGGGGGGAAAGAGAAAAAGATAAACAGTTTATCAAGAAAGTTTCTTTCCAATAGGATACACATAAAAACAAACCATCACTATGATATGCATGTGAGATGCACACTATATCTTTATGGATAAGTTTTAGTAGCTTCAGTTCCGTGCATAATACGTTAATCAACAGATGGGGTTCGTCCTGGTGCGTCGTCCATGATGCTGATTGATGGAAAACCGGACGCATGATCATCGTCCTATTTGGCTTTCCATTGTAATACTTGATAGTTCCATGAGCCACACGTACAAAACAAATGGCATTGGCTACACGTTTTCTCGTTGGAATGGTTTAATGGGAGAGTGTTAGATTTCTTTCTATTTGCCTTTTTCGTCATCACACGCTTCGAGGAGGCGCGATACACGTTGAGACACAAATTCAACGTGCCAAAGCGTTCGAATGACTATCGAAATGCGGTTAAACATTGAACAGAGACAAGGGTTGACGGTTGGTGAAATGATGGTTCAGCGTCTACGGTTCACGAGGATACGTGTGTGAATGTGCTAAAATGGGGGAGAAAAAGAAAATTTTTGTTTAATTTATTCAACAAATTTAATCATTTAATGTCTCTAAACATTCACTATGAACTTACCTCACCCAAAGACTCCAACGAAGAATGCTAACAGTGTGGCTATAATGCCGGTATTGATGGAGTATGCTACCAGCGCACCGTTTCCATTGTCTTCCGGTTGTTCCGCAGCATCCACTACAACAAAGTCACAAAGTCGTATTTTTCATTAAAATTCACTTTTTATAAGCTCACCGAAAGCACAGTGAACTAATGAGGAACCCAAATGAAAGTGAAGGTAACACTTACAGACACATGTTCGAAGACGATGAGTTTTGCGTGCTGTTTGGTGGGAAGAATTTTGAACATCACATCGTACGTGCGTAACGAAACCGATAGTAGAAGAAGTTGCAATAGAAGAAGTGCACGAAACAAACACACACACACACACACACATGATGGACGGAAGTTACTTTCGCTGATGGAACAGATCAGTAGGACAAACACACAAACAGATGGAATGTTTCGTTTTCGGTGCTTCAACAGTGGTCACTGAGAATTAATTTGCCAATTTAGCCAATTTTTACAATTCTTCACTAGCTTCTTGCAATTGTGTCACGTTTTTATTTGATAGCAGTACTACCACTACACACACACACTACATTGCAACTGATTTGTTTTCATCAAACCTTGAAACCTTTTTTGGGCAAGTAACAATTCAACCGCCATTGTAGTTTGCTTTGTGCTAAGTTCAGGAAGGATTGATTATTTTTAAATCAAAAAACGGTTGTCTCTTCCCGTTCGTTGTGGTACCGCCGTTTGGCCTAGTTTTCTGTTAAAATTGTCGTAACTATCACATCTGCTTCTAAAATACTCTACACTCTATATGCTGGCGGTTTTCGTTAGTTGCTGTCCCCTTTTCGAAGCGTTCACACACTGAAAGGACCTCTGCTTAATTAAACTCTGCTCTGTTTTACTGTTCTGTTTTTGCTTGCTACTCTGGCACTCACGCTTACATGTGTTTTAAGTTTTTAAATAAAATTCATGTGCACCCTTTCACACACTCGCCGTGTTCGCATTAAAACTCAGGAAATTATAACAAACAAAAAAGAGCCAAAATAACAAAAAAGTGTCTCGATTAACAAGTCGCTGTACTGAGCTTGTAATTGTTGTCAAAATAAATAGGGTATAGGCGGCTTGTCGTTTAAATTTGTTCCGGGAAACACACAACCAACCGTCCTGAGCGTAAGTGAACAGACAACGCCCGGGCGGCCTGTGGGTGTTTGTGCCTTTTTGCTGCTGCTTTGTACTATCCCTTAAAACTAGCATTTAACCACAAACCGATCGTCGTGTGTCTGGTAGTATTAATAGAAACATAAACATGGAAATCAATGACAAAACGGACAAAAAAACAAACATAAAGAAATGCGAGTGTCGATGAGTCGAATGAATCGTTACTCCATTCTCTCGAATGTGCCGAAATTGTGTGTCATGGAGCATTCCTTTCGCGATGTGTGCTGGCGACAAATTTGTCATTTGTTTTTACCAATATTCATTGATAAATGAATGCTTTTGAGCGAGCGTTTGTCGCTAGACACACACACACGCACAGCAGATGGGAACTATTGGACACACACAACGGCACATGAATGGTTGAAAATCGGAGGGAAGTGAGTTAGAAAGAATGGTGGCATGAGATGCGTTCCTCCTCCGTAACTCCCGCGTTCACTCGATCGCACCTGTCGTCAGTCTGTCGGCGTACTTGTTCATCAGATCCATTGCGGCACCGTTGGTCCAGCCGAAGCCGGTCTGGACGTCGTACTCACCACCACCGCCATGTCCACCGAGCTCTTGCGCATCGTACTGTCAAAAGGGAAAAGGAAAGCGCACAATTAGTAAAGAAATGCTTCACCGATGGACGGATCGTTCCACCACACCACCACTACCTTTTCGAACATGGAATGCGTTTTGTTGAAGGTCAGGTAGTTCCCCCGGACCCAGCGCTGGGCCCAGCTGAAGGCCAGCTCCTTCGCTTCCGCATTGTCCAGCGAGTCGAGCCCCATCACGAGCATGTGCTGCATCGGGGCCCACACGTTCGGGAAGTCCCACTGCTCGTTCGTGTTTTGCAGCGTGTTCGGCACACCGCCCGGATAGCGGTCCAGCTGCAGCCGGTCGATGTACGCCAGGATGCGCTTCGGCAGCTCCTTGTCCTCCCGATCGTAGCAGCCGACCCAGAGCGGCGACAGGTTGGTCGGCGTGAAGTACTTGCGCAGCTTCTTGTTGATCAGATCGTAATCGAACCACGCCCCTTCCGCCTCATCCCACAGCACCGCATTGATCGCTTTCTTCAGCTCGTCCGCCTTGGCCAGGTACTCTTCCTTCTTCGCGATCGAGCCAATGTCGTTCCGGTAGCCGTAGAACTCGGCAATGATTAGCGCGTTCCAGTACAGGATCGCGTTCAGCTCGACCGCCACGATCGAGCGGCACTTCAGGTCGGTCAGGTTGCCCGCGTTTGTGCCGTCCTTGATGAACCAGCGGCTGGAAAAGTCCATCCCACTTTCGGCGGCCGCCTTCAGCTCGCAGTAGTAGTCCTGCTTGTCCTCCTCCCGCTGGAAGATGGCCGCACTCAGCACGTCCTCGCGGTACGATTCGGGGCGCGGCCCGCTCGACTTGTAGCCGTACGTCGCCAGCTGGTGGTTGTTCACCTCCGTCACGTAGTTGTTCATGAAGAACTGGAACTCGCGCTCGAGCGTTTCCACGCTGTCCATCGCGAACTTGGTGTCGTTGGTGGCGTCGACGTACGACTTGACCATGCCGCAGAGCAGCGGCGGCTGCGAGCGCATGCTGTAGTAGATGCGGCCCCCGTTCGGGATGAACCCGTACCGCTGGATGATCGACAAGAAGTTCTCCAGCATGCCCTTGGTGGTGCTGTACATCTCGGACAGCAGCAGCCCCTTGACGATCCAGTACGAGTCCCAGTAGTAGAACTCGCGGAACCGTCCACCCGGCACGATTACCGGATGGTCCACGTGGATGATCGAGTAGAGGTCCGGATTGAGCTGGGGGGCAAATTGGTAAATTGAAATTATCCGTATTTTGCGCAACTTAAACAGTAAGAAGCATCCTTACCGCCACATCCGACGTCATCTTACGGCCGAGCGAGTGCCAGATCTGATTCAGGTCGGAGGCAAAACCGCGCAAATCTTCGTCCTTGATGCGCGCGAGGAATTTCGGGCTGGCGGTCCAGTCGTCCGGCGTCCAGTTTTCAAACTCGGCCCCCGGCTTCTCAAAGTTCGATTCCACCCACTCCTTCAGCTTCGCCTTCGACGGGCTGTTGTCCTGCGCGACCATAAACTCGTGGAACGAGTCGAGTGTCTCGTTCGGCGACTTGCGCATCTTCATGTCGACGAACGTCTTCGAGTCGGGATAGATCTCGCTCATCTGCACCGTCTTGAGCAGCTCCCCATGGCAGTAGATTTCACTGTGCGGGGAAGAGAGGGTAGAAAAAAGAACGACAATTAGCACGGACATTGTAATTTTGAGATGAGTCGCGTTGTCACGGTGGACTGCATTGACATTGTCATGGCATGCTTGAGGATCTATTCGCCCCTCGCATGCATTGCTGAAAGGAAGAAACGAAAACAAACTCAAAACTGCAGCCAGCTCATTGGCGACAGCGTGACGACACGCTTGTGAGGCTTCCGTTTTGATGTCGATTTCCCTCCAGCAGAGAAGCGATAAGAAATACACATGTCGATACTTTGTGTTTGCATCACTTGTTGATCAATTCATTGTACGATAAAAAAACAGACACACACACACACACAC
>KI920489.1:13084-28182 GCA_000473525.2 Anopheles melas | reverse complement strand
GGATGTTTTCAACAGCAACTGGCGTTTTCTGCTTCTTCTGCTTAGTGACCGGTTGGGCCACCTCCTTTTTCTCCTCCGCCTCTACCACACTACCATTTTGGGCCTTTTCTTTTTTTGCCTTCTTTTTCTTCTGCTTCTTCTGTTCCGTTGGTTCGGCCTCCTCCGCCGGTGCGTTGTCACCATCAGCTGATGTACCATTCTCCGTTGGTACCTCTACCTCTTGGTTCTTGTCCTTTTTTCCCTTCTTCTTCTTCTTTTTGCTCTGTTCCGTCGGTTCGCTCGATTCGACCGCTTCCGCCTTGCGCTTCTGGGGCGTTCCGTTCTTCGCAGTCTCGCCGTCGGCTGTACCATTCTCCGCTGGTACCTCTACCTCGTTACCATTCTGAGTCTTCTCTTTCTTTGCCTTCTTTTTCTTCTGTTTCTTCTGCTCCGGTTCTCCCGATTCGACGACCTCTTCCGTTGTCTTGCGCTTCTGTGGTTTTCCATTTTGAACCGCACCGGCATCAGCGTTGGCTGCCGTACCATTCTGCTTTGGCGCGTCTGTTCTGTTCTGCGCACCGTTAGCTCCATTCTCCTTTTCGGTCTTCATCTCCTTCTCTATCAGCGCCCATGCCGCTTCCACTTCCTGCCGGGAAACGATGCGGCAGGAGTTTTGGAAGAAGTTTAGAAAACCTTTCTGCTTGCGCGGTATGTTGTCCGTGCGCTCGATGAAGTTAAACACGTTCCTCACACCCGCAGACATATTTGGGTGTTTTTGCGCGATAGAGCGCACCATCACGACCCAGCTCTCTTGCTTTTTGGCGCCCTTCTGCACCTTCGGAACGAACCCTTTGGCGGAGTACTTTTCCGCCTCGCTGATGCAGCTCGTGTGCTCGTTGTACGTGGTGGCGGTGAAATCCTTCTGGCAATCCATGCACGACACATTGATGCCCTTGCACCGGCTGGCGTGCGCACCCACGACCTGCTTTTTCAGCGACTCTCCACACTTGTTACAAATAAAGACGACCATTTTCGTACTGTATTGGGGCTTTTTTTGCGGCTAATTTTACGATCCACCAGGCGTGTGGGGCTCGATCGTACTGGAAACGCACGTGCTTTTGGTTGTTTACGAATTGTTTGAAGCAGCCAGTGACGTTTGTACATGGACACGCGGGTGTCAGATTTGACGTTTGCTGACGGTTCCTGATGAAGCCTCGGTCAAATGAAGAGAAAACGCATGAAACGCTTCATTTTAGGTGCAGTTTGTTTCTGATGTTTACCCAAAATCGGCGCGGCTAGAATGTTTCTTTATTCTTCTTCTTTAACGATCCGACACCTCTAGAAGGTTAAAGTAAGTTCACCACTCTATTATTACACGCCGTCTGGTATTGCCGTCTGGAGGACTCTACAAAGCTAGCGAACGTTGGCCCTACAACGAGTCTTGCGTAGTGATGTGTCGGTTGATTTGCACCTGCCGGGTCGAAGCTAACCGCCCGAGTCGACTCTTCAGGAACAAGTAGGTTCAGTAGGTGCAACGGTTCCGGTAGGTCTGAGAAAGCATTAGCGACTCCTATCCGCGTTCGCTGATCACCGACTGGTCGGAGTCACTAATGCTTTCTTGCACCTACTGAACCTACGGGTGGATTCGAACTCGTTGCACTTACGGGTCAGACTTACAGAGGCCTATACAGACTTTCGAGACTTAGCAAATATCACGTAGTCGGATAGTCAGTCCTTGCTACGGGGAGACGGTCCATTCTAGGCTTGAATCCACGACGAAGCGAAGCGTGCACTCCTGATTCTCTTGAATTTTGGAGACTTAGTGTTGACGGATAGTCAGTCCTTGCTACGGGGAGACGGTCCATTCTAGGCTTGAATCCACGACGAAGCGAAGCGTGCACTCCTGATTCTCTTGAATTTTGGAGACTTAGTGTTGAAGCGAAACGTGTCAGATGTCCTCTTTTGACATAAGTCCTGTGCCATCTGAGTGGGTGTGATTAACACATGACCAGTGGAGTAGTAGGAAGGCGAAAATACTACGAATTAGCTTCGCTGTTAGGTTACTTATTAACCCTGAGAAGCTAACGAAGGTCAGTGGATTTACCTTATGATAGCGACACCAGTTTTTCCCATCGGAAGAATCAAGGAAGCAGAACTTACCGGTAGCTGGGTACAGGGCATTCTGGAGTTCAATTGTTGTTCGAAGCTTATTACAACGACTTGCTCAATCCTAATCAGGCTGTAACAACATAAAAGATAATTTTTTTTACAATATTTTCCCAGGAGAAATGATCGTGAAGTACCCATGAACCCCATTTTACCGAAGTGGCACATAAGTGCCAAAGTAGTTCTAAATTTAGCAAGGTTTTATGCAGGTATGGTTCGTTGCACACTACTCTTTTGCCTAATTTCTAATGTACGATGGAGTATGCCTTACATCAGCACTGTCTAAAGCCAAATGATCAGATCTGCTTTTAAAAATGACACGTAATCCTTCATGTAACAACTCAACAATGAAACCTGTGCTGTGGGCTAATGTCTGACTAATGTTCCGTGACTTAGTCTCACAAGCCGAGGATATCTTGAAGTACTACAGAAATTATTCAAAGTTTATCAAGTTCAAGTTCAAAATCCTCCTTTACACGTAATTCACAAGGGAACGAACTCGCCGTAGCAAAGTACCAAGCGATATAATTGAAAAAAGCAACATGTCCTAGAAAAAATATCAACCCTTATTATGGCATTGTTATCGGAACAAAAGATTATGAATGGTAAATCGAGGAAATGAAATTTCGAGGGCAGCACATGTCAACGGCACCGGTTAGCTGAAGCGATAACGTAATAAACACGATTGTCCTCATACTGTTAGTTTCAATCGGTACAAAACCCTCTCAAACCAGACGAACAGGCGGAAATGAAATCAGGACCAATCGCAAACGGAGCGAGAAAAGTGTAAAAAATGCACACAATCGTGTGTGTGTGTCTTTTTTCTGTTCCCTTCATACCTCTCTACATAGCCAATTGAGCGGGCGTGGGCGACACGTGCGATGGAACACTTCAGGCTGAGCACATGGCGTACTACACGCAACGCGAGAAGTCACGATGACATGGCACGATAAGCATGAAACAAGTGTCTAATGAACGCTGGTTCGTCACAGCTAGCCACGGTGCGCATCAAACTGCTGCAAATTGCTCAGTTGGCTCAGGGTCTGTCGTTGCCCTTCATTCCGTACGGTGCGTAAACCTTCCGAGACAATCTTCCTTTCTATCGTCTGCCTTTTTTGGCGCCCCATTCATGCGCAGGCCCGGCATTGGAGGGGAGCGGCTGTCTCTTTTGCTTACCATTGCCACTTGTTCTGCAGGAGAAAGAGATTGGGTTAGGTCTTCTTCCACAGATGATGATCCCTACTAACCCCTAGACCGTCGTTTGGATCATCCAAAGCACCACACAAACGGCCTTACGTGAGCGGGATTTAAAGGATCCCGCTTTTCAGTGACGACGGATGGTTGGAGAGGATCACTTAACCGACGGTAATGGGTCATCCGCCCTGCGGCAAAAGATCCCGAACCGACCAGCCCCACATGTGAACTACATTTTCGAACACCATTCCATTCCAAGGTGATTAGATTGCGCAATCTAGGAGAAAGAGAGGAGACAAAAAAATGGGGAAGATACAAGCAGAAGGTACAACATCAACACACAACAACTTACTTGGGCGCGTTTTTGAGACCACATGACAAGGAAACGTCCGTTTGTACCGGTTTTGCAAAAGCAAATTGGACGAAAAATGTGCTCATTAAGACACTGGCGGGTTTGGTGAGGACCATCCGGGTTATGAAGGGGGGGGGGGGGGGGGGGTTATGGTTTCGGCTTCAGTAATACTATCGTAAGAAGCCACCCGGGGGTCACTAAGTCTGGAGTCTATTGCAGGCACATCTCTTGGGGGATCAAACCATCCAAGATGGCCACAGCGCTGGATCTGGGGATTGTTTGTTTACGCACTACGGTATCTTTTCGTTAATGCTGCTTGTGTGTGTGTGTGGTTCCTTTCCCTTTTCATCTTAGCCTACCTGCCGCGATGATTACGACCACCGATGCTGTTACATGCTCCACTATCGCGGCGAGAAGCGGGAAGAGCTGATCGTTTGCGGTAATCTCGGCTTCTTCACGACCGTCACCACAGGTGAAATGGCCCGAAAACTGGCTCGAAGGGAATGCTGTTGTTTTGTGTAACGAATGTGTTTGGCAGAGATGACTTTGACAGCATGGCAACGATCCAGGAAGGCGTTGAGCGGCGCAGAGTTCTGCTCCTGCACGTGCTAATTGAACAGGCACACATTGCCAAAACCACAAGCGTTGTCCAACTGTTAGTTTTCCGGTATATTGTGTGGTCAGAAGAATGGAGTTTATGTAGAGTTGTTTACTTTACTCTTTCTCTTCCCAATTTTTGTTTTCTACTCCGAAAAGGAAGAAGTTTGACGTCTTATTTGTGGGCAGGAATTGTTTGGGAAAAATTGAAAAGGACAACCACGGGTGAGTTACTGAATAAAACATTTTGGCGGACTGGTAGTTTGGAGTGTCCAGCGAACAATATTCACCTCCCCTTTTGTCCAGCGCCGTACCGTCTGGGTGCTTTTGTGTGTTAATCAAACTTGTAAATCAAGTGACCGAGATGTCTTCTCGGATGTGAAATCTCTCGCTCTCTCTCTCTCTCCCAGATTTCCTGTACACCGCGGGGAGCTGAAGAGAGCATAGTAGAGTGGAGCTAGGTTGACGGAGGCTTCTTTTTTAAACATACATTTCCATATTTCCATACCGAAGTTTGCCTCACCCCCTGGTGTCATACCTGCCAAAGCGTTCACAATTTTGTGTAAATTAATAGCGTTAATCGAAACGCGCGTACATCATCTCTTTCTCTCCCTTTTCTCTTTCCCGAAGGCGGATTTTTGTTTGAATTTCGATGTCACCGTAAAGCTGTTTGCCTATGTGGCTTTCTTTCTACCAGCCCGTTTGACCTTTTGTCGCTCGAGATCTGTGCCGATACGTGTTTCCATGTTTTCCATGCACAACGACCCAAGTAGGTTCTGATTTTTGCGCGCGCGTATTTACAGCATCCCTTGCGTGTGCAATTTGCATGGCTTCACGATCAAATAACTTCGCAGAATCGTAACGTTGCGTTCAATCCGGTGAATCCTCCGGCCTGATTTCAAATCCCGTACGGGACGTTGTTGCTCCACGTGAAAGTGAAATGAAACCGGTTCTAGAGTGTGTCTGGGTGCGCTCCTTGTCCTCCCCCCCCCCCCCAACCCGTGTTTTGTGAAGTACCGCAAATGTGCTCCCAAAAAAGCTGGGAAAGGTAAGTGCAGAGACCCCCGGGGTTTTTGCTGGGTGTATTCCGTCCCTTGCTTTGTGTTTCGGTTCGGCGACGAATGCATCCGGAAAGGGGGCAAAAAGGAGACACAAGCAGCAGCAGCATGGGCCGCTTACTTTCGCCTTCTGCTTTTCCACCAGCTCCTCAAGTGGGTGATCAAACATTGAACAACGTGCGACATGTGTAAAATTATGTAAAACAGCCAAAAATTCCTATACTATGTGGTGCCGGTTTTTGTTGTTCCAGGCGGGTTCCCCAACAAACACAGCGCGGAAGGGCGAGCTTCCGTTCCGGCGTGGCTTTTGTCTCTATTTTTTTTTTTTGGAACCGATCGGAACAACCTTCGGAGGGTTTCAGCGACATCGAACGTCAGGCAGAGTAACGCAGCTAACGAGATCGGTCTGTGTGTTTCTCTAATTTCCTGCCCTTCCTTTCACGGGCGCGCCGTTAGTCTGACCGTCGTCCGGTGCATTGATTTCGATGCCGGCGCATGACCGGCGGATCGGAAGTGGTGCTCATCCGGTGGGTGTCTTTTTCCTCGTTTGCTTCGCTGTCTGGTTGTCTTGCTTAATCATATCACATTAATGTGGCTGCTTGAAAGATGGGCCGGGGGTTTGTTTTCCGGGGTGGTTAAAGGGGACTTTTTACTTTGAAACCACCCGAATCCCGACCGTCTACGTGAGGGGAGAGAAAGCGAAATGATCTGGGCCGAAGGTGCGCCCTACTGAAGGGATTGGTCTTCCCCTGGGCAGGGTGCCGGTAAGGCTCTACACAACTGAGGTATGATAACACACTGACCAGGCGGAGCTGAAGCGGAACTGGTGTCACTGTTTTAGGCCTCACTCCCCATGTGGTGGATGATGGCATTTGCGCGCGTGGGTTTTACATAACCTCCATTTAGTAGAAGGACAATTGCCGTGGGTGTTGACGGACTGGGAAAGGTGTTTTAGTGATTTAGTTGTTAGTTCCAAACATACTTATTTGAATTGAGATGTTTTACAGCAATTAGCCTTTCAAAGCCCAATGATTGGAGTGGCACGGACACATTAAAAACAACTCTTGGCAGTAACTTAGCTGGCTAGCTGGAAACAACCGAATCGAGAAGATAATCGGTAAGTAAGCAATCGGGATATATTGATGGTAGACTAGTAGAAAGGATTTAAGAAGAAACATCGGAGATATCATTCTTTTAACTTTATTTTGACTATGTTCTTTCACCTTTTACCAGTGGGTGGCCATCTTTGTGATCGAAAGAGCCAAATTCTATAAACTATTGCTCGGAAAGTGCCACGTGAAGCGCCAAATGGAGAAACTAAGCATACAAATGTGTGAAAGTCTTATGACATAGATGAGGTAAATAGAGCCGCATGCCTCCAGCGAGCCGCATTTTAGCGATCATTACCCTACATTAGCCATAATGGAAGAATTTGATTTAATGGTTGTTTTTTTTCTTTTAAATTTGTTTTTTTTTGTTATTGTAGCCATGTCCTTTGGGTTCCATTGAGTATGCATGTGGTGATTATTACCCGAAAACTTTAGTATTGAATTGTAGTTAATGTATATTGGCTGATACTGAGATAGTTTGGTTACTTTATGAATTACTCGTTTAATACAGCTCCAAAGCCAACCAATTGAAATCGTTTCTTGGTAATCCAAGGCGATCCAATCCTTTATTGATAATCTTTGCTATCAACATGCGTCAAACTTCCAGTCACGAAGTTTGCTAGCATTTGTTGGCACCCGATCGATGCGTTTACGTACGTTATCTTCACCCCTCGGCAGCCGCTTTGGAGTGGACAAAATCACACCTGAACGCTCAAGGCATCCAATGAAGGGATAACGTCTATTTATTGTGACATTGTTTTTCCCAATAGCTCCGAGTTTAACAGACTGAATCTGATCCAAAAATACATATCTACTTTGCACCCAAAAAGGACATTTTGCGAGCAAACGGATGATTAAATCGTGAGGAATAAGGGTAAGATTTTTTGTATTTTTTACAGCTTATGTAACATTTTAATATTAGTAGAAGTGTCTATTACGACAAAGTTAGAACCAGATTTCGTACACGGTGGACATGAGGATGTCCCGTTCTTGACAATAATTCCTCTAATGTGATCTTCGTGATCTTGATGCAGTCATGGAAGGGATCCAAAATATTTAAAACTACTAAGTTTGAGTTTATTGTAGTCTAGACAGTATTCTAAACATATCTCGACAATGGGAGTGTGCTGTTGTACAATGCTGTTCCCCTATCCTAAGTGATCTTCAGCGTTTGCATTTATCATCTGAACGAGTTACATAAAAAAAAACAATCCCTTCAGCATACTGCACCCCCTTGTGCAAGGCAATTGGGATTGGGCAAGCTAAAATTACACAAATCTACCACTCTGCATGACATTGAGATACACAGCGCTGTGGTCAACAATTTTCCATTAGGGTCGTTGAAATTGTGCATTAAGCTGCTCGGCGCCAAAACCTGCTCCTGCTGCTGAGTGTATGTCCCGCCCCATGTTGTGCCCCACCGAATGTGGGACGCATTTATTTGAGGCTTATTTAATTCATTAAGTAATTGCGCCCAACAAGGGGTAAGCAATAAATGTACAATTATGCTTGCTGATCGAGTGTAGCTAACCAGTCCGGCGCGGCATGCATCGAGACGATGCTTATCGAAGCATTGACCCTTTCCGGCTCGAGCAGTCGGATTCGTACACTCAACTGTCTTGGATGAAGCTCCTCACAGTGATCGAGAGGGAATGTATCGATAGAGAAACCCACTATCCACCGATCGACAATGAGCTGGATGAAAAAAAAAATACACTACTACTCGATCTTAGATTGAGTATCACACGTACCAATGAAGCTGTAATTGGACCACTTCTGGTGTTAAGTTTTGTACTGCTTCGAGGCACCCCTTGCACACCCTCCACTCCACAATCCATTAAACGCTTGATAAGTGCAATGTGTGAAAAATGTTCTTCCATTTGCTAAAACTTTAATGGAACCAGCGGCTTTCCGACTGCCGTTTGCCCAACCTCCGCCGAATTTGCGCGAAAAGTACCTTCTGTTTTTCCGCAATACAGATTTCGAGAGTCATCGTGCGCCTTTTTCCCCTCCTTGTCTCCCTCTCTCTCTCTCTCTTGCAAGGTCTTTCCCCTCGTGGCTCGTGGCGGGCGATCGTATGGAAATCGTTCGAGCTGATGGTACATTATTTGTGCGAGTTTGCACAGCCACACGCTCTCCAAATACCCCAAACAGCCACCGTTGGCCGCGCTACGGTTGTTTGTCACTGTGTGAGCGGTCAATTGTTGTGGCCGGATTTGAAAATTGCGTTCGTTTCGTTTGCCACATGGAAAAGAATGGCGGCGATGCTGTTGCTTCTTCAAACCCCTCCGTACCGGTAGGTTAATTAGAGCGCGGTTGCGATCGTGGCCACACGAATTCGATACGCATTCGCTCGTTCATTAGCCTTTCTCGTGGTGCGTGTGTGTTGGCGACGCATCACACGCTCGTGTCACGATCGCGGCGCGTCTCAAGTGCAAACAAGCGACGAACCCTCCCGCGCATCCGATGACCGGATCGTTATTGTGTTGTGCAGGGCGACCTTTCTTCCTTGGGAAAATGGTTGCCAATATGCTGCAGCCGGCCCGGCTGCATCTGGCACTGCACAACCGGCGAACCGGACAGCAGAGAAACCATCGAAACCACACGCTGTGCATTGGATTCATGTTTTCCCGTTTAACCCCTCGCCGTGGTCGTCTATTGGCCGATGGCATTGGGAATTGTATGCAAAGTGTGTGCACGCTTGTCCAGTTGAGGATCGGCAAATATCGACCCAACAACAACAGTGGCCGCTACTTACCTTCGACCGCCGGTTTTGTGATGATGATGCGTGTAATAAACAGTTATGGGTCCGTTTGCAGAAGGTCCGTATGCTTTGGTGCCGTTCGCGGTGGTTCGATTTTTTTCCCCCTTTTCCGAGTGGATTGCACTTTCGGTTGCGTTTGGCAACGCAACAGCATTGATGAGCCCATTGCGGGTTGTGGTGCGAAGGCGACGCAGCAAACGGTTTCGGTTGTCGTTTGATTAAATTATTGCCCGTACTGCTGAAATTGATTGATTTTCCTGTAATGCTTAGGGTGAATTAGTGCGTTTGTTTAATTTAAATTCTTAGTGATGTTATTGGAGTGATGAAATTGGTTTGCTTGTTTTGAATACATTGGGTTTTGTTTTTTACTTTAGAGCTTATTAAGTCAAGTTTAGGGTAAATAAATATACAAAAAATTAAAATCATTTTCAAGGATGGATAAGGAAAGGGGGCTATCTATCTCAACTTGGATAAAAAAAACGATCTAATTATTGATGCAAGAATCGGGGTATGACCAACTGTTAGGAACTTGGGATTCTATGGCGGAAACTCAGAACTTTAAAATCAGATAGGATTGATTCCCACTTGGAATATCACTCAATATGAAGGATTGAATTTCCTATTGTGTGATTCTAATATGTATAGAAAGCCTGTTTCATAGAAGCCTGCAAGATAAGAAAACCAAAAAGAATGAGATAACATGACCAAAAGTTATCCTCAAAGTTATGAAAATAAATACAAAAACAGGTCAAAATCAAGACAACTTTTTGGTACGGGATAGAAAAACGAGAAGGATATCTACTTCGTAAACATAAAAACAGAGGTAACACAAAAAAGAGGGCCTGAGATTTTAAAAATGGCAAAAATGTTGAGGCATAATTTGAAACTTGATAGTCTGTGAATTTGAGTTTACGTAGACAAGGCGACATATGTTTCTGTTAAAAAACAAATAAAAATGCTGTTCAAATGTTTTAAACTTTACTGATATCGCGGAAGTCCCTGACGAACTGTTGCATAACCCTGTAACCGGGCCAATGTAACTAGTATGTATAAACAGAGCTTGTGCAATACACTAGCCCTAAAAAGGATTCGTTGTCTGCATCTCTCAATGCCTTCCCTCAAAATGTAGTGTTATCGTTTGTATATGCGATCGGTAAGCTTACTGATTCGTAAAACTAAATTGGCCAGATGCAGTTAATAATGCGTTATCTTGTTTAGACGCTAACACATCTATCCATAGTGCAGAGCTACCGTTGCTTGTCAATGAATTGTTGACCCTTTCTGACACCGATCACCCAACGAATCGATGTAACCGAACGCACAAACGACGATGTAACCTATGATTAACTCTGTTTTGGTGCGAGCATTTGCTTCCATCACTGCACTGCAGCTCCTCTACCTCATAAGTGAAGATCCCTTTTCACGATCGTTACCCGGTTAGCAGAAGAGGACGGTTTCGCCACACGGGGTACGATCTCGGTCATAGGGCACAGCCACCGAGCCACGTCGGTAGTCACCCGCGGCAGCGGTAGCTCTGTTTACCGAGGAGCACACATGCTGATCAGCGAACGTTTAAAGGGGTTGTGTGGTTGCGCAGCTGCTCATCAGCTCCACCATTTGGAACCATTCGTGCAACATTCTAATTTTTATTCGTCGTGTAAAATGTGCAGCACCGCCACTAGCGCGCGGTACGAGTGAATGGCGATCACGCGTGAGTTGAGCAATTTTTTTTTTCTCAAACAAACATTCCTCACCACGTACACCGAGGGGGGGGGGGAGCTTTTCCGTGAGTCCATTAGTACGAAACATACATCACCGCAATTCTCGGTGGACTCCAAAGTTTTCTGGTTTTGTTTCTGCCAGCAATAAGCCTCCAGACAGTTGGCATTGAACGTCTTCGCTCGGTTCCCGGCAGCATGCCGTGCGCCCCGATGTCGATGACTTTACGGTGACTGATGCGATCTGACCTTGCCCGTGCAGTGATCGGTCCCAGAAGTGGGACAGTTTATGTGAAGCCTTCCTTCCTTTGGAACACTGCTTCGAATTTTGAACTCGCATTCTTTTTTTTTCTTCTGAAGAATGAAAATGGAACGCGTTTGGACAGCTAGGACACTTTGATTGGCAGCAGCGTGTAAGCAGATTCGATCGGAAGCTGCCGTTTAAAGTAACGATGCGCAGTTTCCCAACGCTGCTGTAAGTACTCTCACCTCTTTGTTATTACCGCGGCGTGTGGGACTCCGTGTTCTCGATGTGCTTCTTCACAGCCGGTCAAATTATGACGCAGCTCATTGGTAGCCTATTAATCAGAGCAAGGTCACCGTGCTCAAGCATAACAGCGCAGTGAAGTAGCAGTAGGTTCAATTTCGCTGCGATTCATTACAACACCGCCGTCGCCTTCAAAGCAAAGCCCAACATCGAGATGTGAACACACAAGCTCCTTTTCTCCGTGGTGTACCCTTTTTTGTTAGACCCAATCATGGCTTATTAATCATGCCTCGCGCGCACCGTGCACGAGTTTCGGGCAATTATCCATCGTCACCGAATGGCAGGGCAAACTCTTGCTTCCATAGGGTTACAATTTTTGGTTCCGAATTGTTCCGCTCCATTTCCCCCATCCACTCCGCTACACACGTAGAAGGAAAGAGGGTGTACACTACTCAGCCTTAAATAGGTAGCAGAAGCTGCGCATCGGATATCGTTTGCTCATCGCAGACGAGCAAGATGGCTCGGGGTGTCATAAGCGGACCTTGTGGATCATCCGCTCGAAAACAAATTGAATCTAACAAAAAAAAAAGAGTAGAATACATTCGAGGCGAGGATGGATAGCCTTCACTCGGTAGAGCTCACATGCAAATTCTGGTTCAAATTTTTTCGTCCATTGTGCAAATGTTTGAAATTGCAAATAAATTAATGCCACTGCAAATTGCCGGTATAGAAATCGAGCCCCCAAAATGGAGCATAATCATGGCGGTTTAATAATCGAGGGGAAAAGATTGAGCAATTTTTGGGTATGTTCGTGTAAAAAATTAAGGTATTATACAACACCAATAGCGTCAATTTTCTGTTGTTTTAAATGGTGTTGATTTCAACAGTGATTAAAAGCAAATTTTGAATAATGATTGGACCAACAGGAAGTGTTCTAATATCTAACGATCGATCTACTCATTGTACATGACATTCGGTGTACCTCAACTAGATGTTGTTGCTGTTGTTGATCCGCTTCCTCATGCTTGTGGCGCTGGATTTTGGATTGGATTGGATCAAACATCGCTTCCTTTCGCGCTGTGCAATTGTTTCACCATCAATAAAGCTCACGGCAGCTTGGGGCGGCGGCAGAGCTTGACAGAGTACGATCAATCAAAATCGATTCTTTTTTGGCACCGCCCGTCTTGATCCAGTGCAGCCCAACGGTGTGAATGATTAATATTTGCACGCCTTGCGTCTAGCTCAGTGGAGTCGGCACTAAAAGCATCGGCCCATTCCTGACCTGGATAACCGGATAAATATTGGTTCAACTTTTGATCTCAATCCTGGGGGCCACCTTTTAACAGAAACACACCGATCGAAAGTTGTGCCCGTGGTGAGGGGGACGGGGTGATGATTATGTGGGTTATATTTACCTCTCCCATCTCCCATGTTTGCATTATGGTTGAGAGTTTTCCGACAAAAGCCATTCAACCACAACGGGGAAGTGTTGATGGTGGCAATAAATGCAAACCACAAACATAGACGACGCGCGTGTCGAATCGTTCGATCGACCTGCTTGCGTTCGGTTTTAATTAAATATGCCAGTAAAGTGTAAGTTGAGGTGTGCATTTTTGGTTACCATTTTGATATGCAAACTGTTGTGTTACAGGTTAAAGGTCTGCGATAGCACGTGCTTTCAGCGCCCGTGCGCTCGTATTGCGCAATCTTGCTAGAAGCATCGTAAACATTAAAGTACGTTTACCAACCGGGGCAATAGACAACATCATCATCAACGCCGCCGCCGCTGCCGGTCGTTGTTGGTTTGTCGTTAGTTTGGAAAAAACTGTACCACGGCACACGCTGTGTGGGGTTGGTTAGGGGGAAAATCAACCGAACGCCACCGTAGTTCCCCAACCTCCAGACCGCGCAATAAATCTCGCGCGTGTGCCCCATTCCCATTTGTCACCCGCCCGTGGTAAAGCGTTCGGGGTTCGTCTTCTGCCGGCGCGTTCGAATCGCGTGCGAATCGTGTACCACCACGGGGAGAATGGTTTATGGGTACAATTAAAACCACAGTGGCAAACCGGCGCTGCTGTGACCGGCTGGGTGTCTTTAAACGCGACGGCCCCGGCTCTACCCATCTTCTCCGAGACGGAGTGGTCCCCACCGGTTCCTGTAACCAGCACGAGAGTGTGAAAACCTGTAGCTAGGTGACGAACGCCCGATGTCTGTCTAGCCCAATGGCTCCGGTTTTCCAGGCCTCTGTTACCTTTTATTTTCCTCACAATAGGAGTGCAGTGCCGCGTTTGCTTACGAAGATGACAAAACATGATGCAATGGTGCCGTCCACTTTTATTGGTGCGGCTGCGATGGCAAGGAAACCACGGTTAACGGTCCCGGTTTCCCGAATCGAATCGGTTTTGACAGCAGCCGGCACGCTGTTGCGCATGCGCGCTATTTACGCCGCGATCGCGTACGACCGCAAACGATCACTTTCATCACGTGCTGACAACAGCACCAGCAGGGATTGCGAAGGGAAAGGGCGTGTGCTCCTCCTACCGAAGTGGACCAGCAGTGGAAAGGGCAGTGCTTATCGTTTTCCAATGTGCGGTAATGCCGTGCGCATATTCTGCTTACACTACTTCAGCAGCAGGGCAGCAGCAGCAGCAGCAGCAGCCCTATCGACCGGGTGACTGATGACACCTTTGAATGTGTGTGTGTGTGTGCTCACTGCGTTACACAACAGCTCCTCTTCGCTTAGAAAACACCTTTTCCTTTCCAAAAACTTCGAACAAAAACCACTGAAAAAAAAGAAGCTAACGCTCTCAGAGGTTCGGCGCTTCCCTTTTCCGACGATGGGGATGGTAGTAACGAAGCCATTTGTTCGCTTCATTCATTTGGCCATCTTTGGCGTGCTACTCAATCAGCTCGGGTCTGCTTGGTCGTTGCGGGTTGCTAAAACATCGCTTGATTGATTGTAGAGGCTCCCTCCGGTGCATGTCAAGGGGAGGAAGAGAGGAGAGCCCGGTTAGCCGCGCGTCGATTAGTCGGAAGCATTAGGTGTCGCTACCATCACTTTCGCAGATGCTTCACCGCGGCCCACCGGCTGATGAATTCTTTTAATGATGTCTGGTGACTTTCGTCGCCTGCGTTGCCATTTGTGCGATGGGATTTAATCCGTTCGGTTGGGTGAGCATCGTGGGTCTTTTTTTTTTTGTGTGTGCCCTTTTTGTTGCTGTCGCTGGGGCTAGATGCGTATCCCGTATTCTGGTGCTTTTTGTACTGCCATAATCTGCTGATCATTTGATTGACCGTTTAGCATTTCCGCCAGGTGCGTCTTTTTACCTTTGCCAGTGCCAGTGCGAAAGGAGAAATTTCGTTCGGGTGCTAAAATCGGGCGATGTTTTAGGGCCGGATGTTTACGCATCGATGATCGGTGGTGGTTTTCGGTTTTCGCACAGCCCGCCTGTGTTGTACCTGCGTTGTTGTGACGTTAATTTTACGCATGCTACTACCTGCTGCGATATGCTAATTGTGGCCTTAAAACGGATACACCTGATAGGCTGATGAGAGAGGAAGCGTTTGCTGATAGCGGAGTAGCGACCTGTGCTTTGGGTTGTGTCGGAACGTGTTTAACCTTTCGATAAGGAGGATGTTTTAAGATTTGGTTAGGTGTTGAAATTGTTTCATTT
>KI920488.1:0-16509 GCA_000473525.2 Anopheles melas | reverse complement strand
AGAAATCCATTGGTAGCGGCTTCGATTCGATCGTAGTGGCATATGATTTGACCAAAGTGGAACGCGATTCAACCGTACTGGCACGCGATTCAACCGTAGATGCACGCATTCGATCGTAGTGGCATGCGATTCGAAGCAGGCGGTTTGCGATTCGAACGTAGCTGGAAACAGGTGTAACAAAACATTTCAGTAAGATACTTTCATCTCGCTCAAACCTGTTTTAGAAGTATGGCGAGGAACTCTTTGTAGCATATCTGCTATTTAGAACTTATATATCGGCATGTATTGATATATCATTCAAAGAAATAAGTTATGTCCGCCTAATCAAGGTAAGGCCTCTAAACTCCAACATTTCCAAAAAGAGAAACTGCCTTCATAGGTTCAAGCCTAGAGACCGCCCTTCCGCAGCAATGACTTAACTAACTCGCTGCGTGGTAATGAATAAGTGGTACGAAAAGCTGTATAGACTGGCTTGTCCGCTTAGGAGGTTACGGCAAATAGAATAAGAGTATTAAAAACACGTACCCTATTCACTGAAGACTAGTAAGTGTAATTTTGTTTGTACTTGGCTTTGGTTTGACTGAGCCATTTCATTTTATAGATTAAATAACAATGAATGATAAGGATAAGAACTCAAAAGAATAAGGAGAATTAGTAGCTTGTTCTGTACATAATAAACTGTTTTGAGCGATAATTAACCACAAGAGCAAACTCCGACTATATCATTATTCATCTGATTCCATTATTCCTTTCCTAGAAATTTCCCCTTCTTTCTACGCTGTACGCTTGACCTTCTGATCGACTGCTTCCAACAGTCTCATCCTGGCCACTGAACCGAACACATCACCCAATGGTACACACTGGAATAGCTTGTCAAATTATCAGCTGATTCCCGTGCATGCTTGGCGATGCTGTAAATTTATGTAATCACCCGCGCAAAGACAAAGCCCCAAAGCGCAAGGGATACGCTTGACTAAATCGAAGAAAACGAAACACACCCTGCCCCAAATGTCGCGGGCGCACGCGGGTCGGACTTATGAAACAATTTATGATGACAGCTGCCGAGCCGTTGCCAAGCTGCCACTGAAAACATGTTTCGATTCAACCCCATCGCAAGCAACACGGTCGGGGGCGGCATTTTCCGGTACCGTGATTCGGTAGGAACATGATACGGTTAATAAATTAGACACGGTCGCCGATGCTTTACGCAAAATCGAGTGCCTCGAGTGGGCTACAACTGTGACGATTTGTTTTTTTCCCCGTTGGCGCCGCTCCCTGCCTGGACGCCCGCAGCTGCTGCTGTGTAAGCGTTGTGTTTCGCAATGGCCAACCCATGCCAAAAGGGCTTACCGCGGTCGAGAAGCTGAAGAGTCGCCCGTTTGTTGGGCCGCGTTCGTAGGCAACCGTGTTACCGTGTTGATACGGTTTTGGCGACTTGCTGCGGCATGCCACAATGTGAACCCGGCCCGGTAGCTGGGCGGCCATAAATTAGGCGGCATTTATTCGATGTCACACAGAACGGTTGTACATTTGTGCCGATCGATCGAGCAGGACTCGCGCACTCGGTTGCACACAGCGTGGAGCAGGCGTTGTTGTTTTCTTTTTTATATATACTGCTCCTACTGGGCTAATGAAAACCATTGCTCCAATAGCAGCACCAGCTGTACTTTCTTCCGGGCAGACCACAACCGTGCTGGTGGTTTTCTGCTGTGGTTTTTATGCTCACAACGAATATTTAATGATGGAACAATATTTATCCAGAACCCGGCCCGTCATTGAATGCAATAGTCATCCGTTGCTGTTGGTGGTTCATTAGAGGGTATCTTTGTGTGTTGCTGTACGTGCGCTTGGGAGTGTGAAGTAACATTTGCCTTAATTACCGCCGAAAATCCGTAACCACCGGAAATTATCGGATGATGTTCTGGGTGCTTCTGCCCTTGCATTTGCCGGCACGCACAGCAGTCTATTGCCTTGTAGCAGCAGCAGCAGCAGCAGCAAGTCGGCTGGGCAGTGTGTTTAGTTTGTGTTGTTTGCACGTGTAGCGGTACAGAGGGAGAGAGTAATTTTCGACAACTTTTAGTAGCAGCGATACCGCAACCACAAACTGCATCGAATTGGTGGTGGCTTGAAAGTTTTGCACCAAACAGTGTTCGCCTTCGTTTACGCTCGGGCTGGGTGGTGTTTAGCAAGAGCTTCAGGGGGGCCGGGAACTGCACTGCTCATTTCGATGTGGTTTTCATAGCAAAGCGATGTTAGACAGTGTAGTTATGTGGTGTTTTGTTATTGTTGGAATTATTTATCGTCTTAAACCAAGAGGATGCAACAGTGGTTAAGGAAATTTGGACAAAAATGTTTGGTTTTTCTATTCTTAAACGATGTTTGTTGGACTCTTTTGGATGTTTTAAAATAATTCATTGGAGTTATTTAAAGGCCGGGCTGCATTGTCCGTACTCGCTAGTGTAATTTCGATTTTCACTAGCACATCTGGCGGCGGCTGGTGGAAGCTTTTTTTGGCCATCGACAGAATGGTTGTGCCGGATCTCAAATTTAAGTAGTTTTTCCCCCTTTTTTGATGGCTGAAATACTTGCACAATATATTTATCTAAAACTTACAAAGCTTTTCCAGTCCATTTTAAGTAAACGACATGAAACATATAACATATTTTCTGAAGCGGCTCGAAATTGTTAGGCAAAATGCTTTTATCTGTCGCGGCCAGATGCGCTAGTGAAAATCTAAATTACACTAGCGAGTACGGACAATGTACTCCTGCCTTAATACTTTACTTGAGTTAAAATGTACTTAAGAACAACTAATCCTTATATGAAATTAGAAATATCTTTCTTAAAATCCTTACATTGTTAACTAAATTTGATTAGCATTTCATTAACCTAAGAGCTATCGATTGAATTCCTCAGAGACTGCTGCATCAACTTAAAGCTTTAGACTTTAAGTAATGCAAGTGTTGAAACATTATGTAAAGATATGTACGCGAATGCTAACATACCTTGGCATTGTAAGAGTTAGTAAATATAGTAAACTTATTCGGCCTTTTGCAAACTGTTACGGCTTGTAGAAAGCTTTATATTTAGTACAATTTACCAAGATCGAAAACATACTCAGTGCTTCAAAATCAAATAGCCTGTTCATGTTCATGGCTATTCACATCCATTGTGCTCCCATTTTCAGGCATTACTACAACGTTACGCTGGTGTAAATGAAGCCTCCAACCAACTATCACCTCGACAAAGTAACGATTTCCCTTTACCCAGTCTAGGCGTGAGGAAATGTGCTGTCAACTGAAGCAGACTGTCGAAAAGTGGTTCCCACTACTAGGAAGGGCCACTCGGTTAGCAGACGACAGGAAATTTCACCAACTACAGCAGGTTTAGGGTGCCATGTGCTAAAATTGCCATCGCCACCGACGTCATCCCTTCGTTTGGTGTGCCATTTTCCGAATTGGATTCAATTGCACTTTCAGCAGCACACCAGCTACAACACTCGCACACCGATACACCCTCTCTTTCTCTTTTCCGTGCAGTTGCAGTGCTCCCTATCCACCGGTGCGAGCTGTAAAACTGCGTTGCGTTGCTAGAAAAGCTTCCCCAGCCAGCAGAATGTATGCAACCATTTAAAAACTTTGACAGTTAATTTAATTTACTCACTACCTTCTGTGTGTGTGTGTGTGTGTGTAAAAATATATCTGTGTGTGAGCTGGTGAGCATCCGGTCGGCAGTGGGTGGGGAATGCAATGAAGCTTGGACGCTTCCGCTTACCCGAAGGTAGCAGCTGACTCAGCAGCGCACAGTGTCGAGTGGGTTGTAATATTTCACCGGTTGTCACTGGGAGTGTCACGTGCCCGAAACCGGCCCGTCGATAGTGCGGTTTGTTAGGGGAGGAGCGAGAGCACATTGGAGGATTGCGTTAAAGTTCACCAACACGTACGAAGCCGTTACTGTGCGCCAAACCGACCGGCAAAAGACAGTGTTGGCAATGAATTCGTGAGCGACATCCATCATGGAGCCAATAGAGTTCGACGTTCTCGCTTAACGTAGAGAGAGAGAGAGAGAGAGAGATGAAAATCCAGGTTTGGCGTTGACAGTGTTTAATAGATATTTCAAGCGAAACTTTTGCCTAAATTAATATTTAATATCTAATCGTGTAATATCGGTACCGATGAAATCAAACGTAGTGCCTTCGGGACTATTTCTACGTGTCGTGTTGGAGATCTACGTACTTGGTGAACTAGATAATGCCGTGACTTTCATCGTTGACATTCACACAAGGCCAAGTGTAAAAGAGAACGAGCTTTTTCTGTATTATATATGGTTAGAATATTTGACAAAAGGTGTTGTGGAGTGGTTTACCCTACTGTAACGTTATTTATTTCAATTATTAAAATCAGAATTTTAGAATGGTTTGAAGTATTTTTATTTTTTTTTTTCATTTACTATCCCGTTCTTTTATATTCGTTTTTTTTCAGGTAGGTGGTTATAACACTCGTAGGTGTAGTTTTGGATATAGAAATGTCGGTTAAAACAGAGCTCTCCAACCTTTTTAGGTTCGCGAACCACTTTGCTTTGAAAATACATTTTCTGCGGCCCACATTGATCGAGGGCATGCGTTTTGTAGACTTAGTTTAACGGTTTTTGATCAAAAATATGTTTTTATCTTATCGTAGGCATGCCTGTTGAATACTTAGTCTTTTTTGTGGGAAAAAAGTACGATATGTATAGTAATTAGCTCTTATTTTTCAAAAATAAATAATTTCCCGGACAACATCTGTTAACGCCACGAACCATAGGTTGGAGAGCACTGGGTTAAAAGATTAAAGGTCTAGGCAGTCTCATTTGTTCATTCGAGTTCTTTAGACAAGAAACCATTTTAGACAACATAAATTGATAGTAGAATCGAGCGTAGAAATATTTCGATTAGCTTATCGAAAAGATAAGTTAGAGTTTACACTACTATAGAGAAAAGCTGTTTAAGTATTACTCTGAAACATATATTAGAATAATTATAGACAGTTTGTAAGACATCGACCAGACAGTGTTCATTTGGTAGAAATCCACACATCATAGTGGGCGACGATCTACCCAAACTCAAGAATAATAAATATTGATTGGCTGTAAAGCGTTTCGTAGCCATTAATGGTTTATTAGTTTGGACAGTGATCATAAATCGCCATAAACCCCGCCAAGATAACATCTTTCTCCCACGCATTTGATGCTGCATTAAACGTAATATCTGTACGCGGCCCAACACCACAAATTATGTACGCCGGCACGTGTAATACGGCAGGGATGTACTGCCCTGATCGGTACGGCATCAATATTTTTATACCATCCTCTCGTGCCATTTGCTAGACAGTGCATCCATTCAGACAGTTCATAAAACCACACCGACACCGTACAACAATGCTACGAGCGCAACCGAAATCCGTTGTGGCATAAAAATCGCCACCCGTTATGGGGTGTTTGGGTGAGTGGTAGTGATTTGTAGCCCCGCCAGATTGGATTTCGCTTTCACCAGAGCAGTAGCCGTTGGTGAGATGCTATTCGATCATGTCGATACTGGCGCTGCATGCAAAATGGCAACGTTTTGTTACCCCCGCACATCTCTACCGAACTTGACCGATTGTGTGAATACTAAAACGGGGCTGATTGTCGGTTAGCGGTTAGTGTGTGGTCGTGAAAAGCCGAAAAAAGAACCACTGCTGTGATGGTGCGTTGCAAGCATTAGGCGGTTCCCATTTGGTGGTATTGATTCCCGACTTGCGTGTCGTAAAAAAGTGAAGTTCGAGCAGGCAAGCAAAAGTCACACCGGAGTGGGAGCTCAATTGTACTACAGCCGGCAAATACATGCGAGCGGCGTGAGACTTAACCTCTTCGGTCGATCGTAAATCTCTCGCATTCATGTGCTTTAAATTGAGTGCTCCACTCGGCTCCACCGGTGGCCCAAAATTTGAAGGCTACCGGCACGCTGCTGGTACACTTTTCACCGGGTAATGGTTTGCCGCTGGGGGAACACATTTCCCCACGCCATAAGCCTGCATAATCTCGGTCGTGTCATGTTTTCCGTGAGCCACACAGGAAGCAAGGCCTTTCTTAGAGGGGCTGGAACCGCACCATGACAATGGTTGTTGGTGGTTGATCTACCGCTCTTCCACCCCGAAAGCTGTCGGGGAGAATGAAAGAGATTTTTTGATTTCAGCAGCTACAAGCCACTACAACCGCACAATCGCGGGCTGGGAATTTATCACTCTTTGGTCAAATAAAACATTGGCCGCAGGAAGTCGCGCGGGATGCAGGACGGCACGCACCATCGGCAGTGTTTTACGACGAACGCACTCCCCTCGCCCCTTGGTTGTGGCCGCAAGGGAGGGGAAGTCAAACAAAAAATGAACCTATCGCTTTATCGTTGGTGCGAAATTTCACAGTATCGCGATCAAAATGAACAAGGCATCAGGCGAAGGCATTACACGCGCTAAGTATAAATAAATTTCCACCGCCATCAAGGACATCTGAGGGTTGGGAAATGGTTTCCCCTGCGGGGGTTCGCGATTCCATATCGGCGTTGATTATGATTTGCTGCTTGCGATGTTGAGGATACACCAGTTGAGGTACGTGACGATACGTGAAGGAGGTTTTGTGCGAGAGCAAGAGTGAGAGTGAAAATGGGAAATGTTATTTTTACAGTTGATTTTTGAGCGCCATAAAAATCCTTTACCTATGGCTTTGCTCGTAAAAGACCATGCGTCTCCATTGTTGTGGTGTGTTCGAAAAAAGAAAGAAATAAAAGTCCATGTTGTTTGTGCGTCAAAACTGTTTTGGTAAATTGACGTAAAACTGCTCTAAGTGTAAGTTTAGCAGATCGGAATAGACCATGTGTTTGCATTATGTTTGTGTGTTTAGCAAAAACTGATTGAAAGTTTGCATTAAATAACCTTTTAAAACAGTAATTGCGCATAATGTTTCACAACATTTTTCATTAATTGAAATAAAATTACACGCAGTGAAGTGCAGGTTTTAGTTAAATTATTTTGTTGCACAGTTTAAACAGATTTATAGAGAATTGGTTCGCATATTGTTTGAAATTTAAACTATTCCATGGTATCACATGCAACCATTGTTATTACCATTGTGTTAAAACAAACCTTATAGCTAGAATTTGTCAGCTTTTCAACTAATTTTTATCGTTTTTCGATAATAATACATTGAGTAGCTCCATCAAACATGAACCTTATGCAAACGTATTGTTATTGCTAGGATGGAACAATCAAAACTTGAAGCACTTCCTGGGAAACGGGATTTTTCCTCATCCCAACAATACAATTCACTGCCAGCGAAGCCATCCTGACTGTGCCCACTGCTCGTCTTTCTTCAGTTCCTCGGTCGCTTGGTAGAATTACACGAACCCACAAATCAAAATGCACGCTTTATTGCGGCATGAATACGAACAGAAAACGGCTAAAAGAAGAAACAAACTGCTGAACGAACAAAATTCAATACATTGGTGAAGAGTGCAAGAGTACACAACGGCGAAGATAGCAAAAAAGTAGGCAAACTCTGTGTGTTTTTGGGGGCCCTGGCCGGTACCTGGTTTGTAATAAAACTGGCCAACGCGACCTCCCAAAAACGATAAATTCCCTGTACCTGTACCTAGCGCCGGCTGGCAGGACATCGGAGCTTTTTCCGCTGTTTTGGATAGCAAATAATTTATCTACCAATAGATTGCAATTGCTTCCGATTGGGGAGCGTGCCCCACACCCCTATTCGAACCATGGATCTCTTGTGCGGACGATTGATACTACCCGGCAAATCAATTGGAAGCATACTGTTGTCTGGGCAACTTTCATCAATGTTGCCGGCTGTTGCCTTGAGCTGCGCCAGAAAAATGAGACACCCATTTGCGTTGGACCCGCCGGGCCCGCGCCAGGCCAGTCGCGGGAAATAGATCGAGCGATATTGAACATGATTGCACTTCGTCCGGCGCATTCCCGGGGCTGCGATGGTCTATCCGGCGACCCGTGGGAAATGGTACAAAGTCGAACGAAATAAAGCTACGAACAAGGAAAAAAGAGGGATTTTCTATATTTACGTGCTCAATCTTTTTCTCTTTCGCTCTCTTGTCTTCTCTCTCTCTCTCTCTCTCTCTCTCTTTTTACTCCTCACACTCCCAACGGTGGAAGGGCGCGAGGGTGGGTGGGTTTCCATCAGTTCAGAAGGCACTTCAATATGCTTCGCTCACGCAAGATTTATCGAATAAACAATCGAACGTCGGGGAGAGGGGGACGCTTCCGAGGGAAACATCTCGGCTGCCCCCCCCCCCCGTGGCCAAGGTAACAATCAATAACATATTTGTCGGTTTTGTTTTGTTTGGTGCTGTAGTTATTCCCCATTGCTGGCCTTCTAGTAGTTCCCAGTATTCGAAACGATTCCTATTATTTCCATCACTGCCATTGGATCGACCGGGTTTAGGGGGCCGTTTTTGTTTTTGTTTTTTGTTTTTTCTATGCTTCACCACCACACGCCACAGTGGACTGAAATCGTTCATCGTTTGTGGCATTGCCGCGTTGTGTTTATATGGGCCTTTGCCGGTAACGATCGCATCTATTATCAAGCATCTATCACACAATTATCGAGGGCTGAATTCAATTTTTCCGTTCCGTGAGTCATGGAACCTGGGAAGCGACAAATATGGCACCGGATGGGGCATCATTTTTCTTCGCCCCGGCAAAATGGTTCGCACGGCAGTATAATGATTGTGTTTCCTGGTATGGTAATCAATTGAGCAGTGCGTGATAAGGCTTGGCCAGCTGTTGGGAAAGGTCGAGCAAACCAAAACCGTTGGTCTGTTGGTTTGTTGTTCATTTTAATATTATTTTGTGTGTTTGAAATAGTTAACAAAATGGAGATTGATCATTAAACATGTTGCAGCAATCTTTATTGTTCCAGAATGTTGCTGGAAGTTCCAGAATGGAATGCTTTAATCATGTATGAATTTATTCCATTTACCTACTAGAAGAAGGTTTCAAATAAGATAAACATCAGTCATTAAAAATGACAAGATTTTCTTTCGATTCGCTTATACCTTCTAGTTGTAATATTGACATTCCCGACAGAGCTTCACAGTTTCTGCATTAATTCTTTTCAATCGTTTAACACAGTGTTCCTTTTTACGGGCGCTTTTGTTTGCATCCAGGACCATCCGTTTTGCTCGCAGTTGGCTGGCTGGCTGGATGGCTGTAATAAGTGTTTCCCGCCATCAAATGTCAGAACTCACACGCTACGCTCTTCTTTTCATTTGTCCGCACACTCGTGCTCGTTCAAAATGTCACTTCAATTTGCAAAAGCATCCAATTGTACGAGGAAACAGATTAAACTCTTGCACCTCAGGGCTTGTGTGCAGCGGTGCCGATGTGTGCGTGTGTGTGAGTGTGTTTTTTTTTTGTTCGTCAACACCACAAGAGTGCAACACCACCAGCAAGCGCATATTCTTTAGCTCGGTTTTGCCCCGGCACACCGGAAAGTGGCGGGTTTTCCGAGCATTAAGCATCCGTGCACACGTCCCCCGTAATGTCAAGATAGTAATGGTCTCACTGGTGCCATTACGTTGCATACAGGAATGACATAGTACGAAACGATGCAATATTACTTTTACGACGCGCTGACGGGGCTGCACGGGCGTATGGGAAGAAAACGTATTATATTCGCTTGGGAAGCAGCGAAGAAAAACGGTTCACTTATGAGCAGTGGTGGGGCATGTTAAAAATGAAAAAAAGTGCGCTCTCCTAATTCCTTTCTATTGCAACACCAGTGCCGGTTGTACAACTTCATCCTCACAGAATCATCGTTCCGCACCGACCGCCAGTTGATTACGAGGAACTAACCTTGGCGTACATGCACAGCGGCGCCGGTGGTGTATTTGGCTGTCCACAAAATCGCATTCACCGTTGCCGACGAGCCGGTCGGTCGGTGATGATTGTTGTCACAAGCGCTTACGGGTTTTGCGGTTGACTTTCGGTTTGTATTCGTCATCTCGTTCCTCCCGCCTTTCCATACATGCACACGCATGCACATGGGTTTTTGCACAAAAGTTTCACACAAACTCTGTGTGTGTGTGTGTTGGAGGGCAGCATGCGGCAGGTGAGTTTAAGTTTTACATAAAAGTGGATGAATTGTTACTTTCACGTGCCAGCTGCTAACGATCGCGATTGGTTTGCTGTACCGGTCAAGTGGGCGCCGGTGGGGTGGGATGGTTAGGAATAACGTAGCAATAACGTTGAATCATTCACTGCGTTTTAGCGAGAGGTAATGTGGAGGGTGCACCTGCGAAGGGATTCCCGCGCAGTCACTAGGGAAATTTGCAGCCGCTCGTTACAAATTTCATGCAACGTGACTTCGGCACGGTGTCGAGCGTGATGTGCGTTTTGCATACGCTGAGTAGGGAGGGCCAGCTAGTACGTGCAGATGCACCTCGATGCTGTTCGATTACCTTCACAAAATGACAACTATGTCCCGTGAGGGTGGTTGTAGCGCTCTCATCGACACAAGTAAGGTATTTTGGGTTAGAATTTATAAACGAGCGAGGCAAGTGTGCTGGTTTAAGCTTAACATACTCTTTTCTCAACATTGGTTGCGAAACATCCAGTTGAATTTGTTGAATAATTACTTTAATGAATATATTTTCAAAATGATCACATGTATTATGAATGTTGAAGTTGCAAAAAAAAACAACAAATCATCATCGTGAAAGGATTTTCAATATAGTAACGTTGCCAAAAAACCTAGTTTTTGGAAGTTTAAAAGTACTTGCAGCATCTGATATCTTTCTTTCTCTACACAAAACATCTTTCTATTCACAACGGCTGGAATACATATCATTCGAGTTGGAAATGGCTCAACAAATCTCAATCCGAAAAATTAAAGCGCTCTGCTAATCATCAACCCTACAGTCAAGGAAAACATAAATCTTTCCTTTTACTCCCAACGGATAAGTCGTTTCTGAATGTGTGGAGCTTATCACGTAAAAGATTTCCTGGAATGATATCGCCGACAACCGAACTTTGATGAAAAGGTGTATATTAACCTTTCACAAAAATACAACACAATCCTATCTACGATTGCCTTAAGCGGACCAAAGGATGTGCCGAAACAGTTCCCAAAATTTCCGTTCCAAGAAGTGGTAGGCTTTAGAAAAGGAAAGATTTAGCACTTGGTCTAAGCACTGTAACCTTAACCACAGCTTACAGAGACGGCCTCTACGCAAGTTAGTGCGTAGTGCATACCTTTGCTTTAACATTTCCAGATTCCCGGAGAGGATAAGCGTTGTGGGAGTAAGCGTCGGAAGGGATTTCGCTACTGCGGTTATCAAGCGATTACTGTTGCGGTCAAGCAAATCTGATAGATTTAGCAAAAAAGTACATTTTTAGGCTTGTTCTTTCATTTTGTGGTAAAAGCACAATATTTAAGATATGCTTACTTAATCTCCTAAACAAGTTTCTCAATGCTTAAGCAGAGAGTAACGTTAGAACTTTGTGCGCAAAATTTTAAAAACCCTTCATTCAATGTAAAATATGTTTCTAAATTTATAATTTGATTTAAATTTTTTTATATTGTTTTCTATGAGAAACACAAAGATTTAACAAAAAATGATGCTTACATATGTTAAATATATTTTCCGTGACCCTATTTATTTACCTTGCTGAAGTGGTTTTTCATCAATATTGCGCGCTCATTTCAATATCTCACTTTTGACTATTTTTACTGTCTTTATCGTAGCAATCACTCTTCCGGGAGCCTTCTAACATATTTTAAAGATTCATCTCCATCGATCGGATGATACACATTCGAATGCTCTAGCGCACTTGCACGCAGCAGCGCAGTGTGAAGTAATACTCACTGTGCGAAAGTAAGGAAACAGGGCACACATATGTGTAAGCGTGTCATTCGCGTGCTCCGTAAGGGTAAGGATATCTCGTCCTAGCTGGTGGTACTGGCACTTATCGACATTGTTGGCGATGCTGTGAATAGAGTGTGACCCGTTTCCGTACTACGGAGTGCTATAAATATTCATGACTGGTTACGGAAGACAGCCAACGTGAATGGAACAGATCTTCTTTATGCAGCAAAACGTGTACATTCTTCTGCGGAAGTGCACTTTATCTACTTCAACTATGTCTCGGTCAAGGTGAACAGAAACTTGATCAAGTGGTTGAATGTATTGGAAGAAATGCAGAAGGATTTCGCAAAAAAGTTATTTATTTATCTCCTTAGATTTGATAACTGCAAAAAAATGGAAATGAAATAAATAGATTTGAGAAAATGGAAGAAATCATGCAGGGAAAGATTGAACGCTGATGTCTTTGTCACACTGCGAGTTTATTCTTGTATCTTAATTAAAGAAGGTAAAAGAAAAATAGATTTCAAATACAAAGCGGCTAAAAGAAAGAAAAACTCAACAGAGACGTATTTGAAAGCTTCTTTCAATCGTCCCTACAACGCGATGTGGGTTTTATCGCCGTTTGTTTTATTTTTGCAGCTATTGACAAAAACTACACCCCTGTCTCCGTCCTTTGGATTCGTCTCTGGCGGTGTCTTTCTCATCTGGCCAAACATTGCGCTACTGGCGTTTGCTATTTTTCTGTGCTTTTTTATTCATCGTAATCGGTTATTGCAAATATTTACGCATTCTTCTGTGGTTGGAATCGAAGCGAGCAGACAGTGAAAGTATGGTTGGCGTTTTCGCGAATGTGCTCATAATGGGAAAACATGGGCGCGCGCGGGAAGACCGTAGACGATCGAATTACTTAGCGAAATGCTTTGCTGAGAACAAAACAACGCACAAAAAATGTATATAAATACACGAACATCGTTTGTTTGCTGATGAAAATTTATTCACATTGCTCATTCTACTTCGATGCGCTGGCGCGATTACTTCGGTTTCGTGCTCGACAGTATCGTACCGATTGTGCGGTTTACTTTAAGCTTACGCTCGGCGAAGCACTATGTAGCAAACAGCTACAGCTTTATCTTGTGAGGAATAGCACGATTCTAGAAGCAATGCAATTATATAAAATAAAAATAAAGCAATAGTTTTCCTCGTAGAACACGTTTTATGAGCTTCATAATTTAAAATGTTTGTGATTTGATTATTTCAAAAGTTTGTACAAACATTGGACACCAAGTGAAACGAACAAAAAAAAACTTACATTATATATGCTTCTCATGTTCATAGAATACTAGAGTTTTTGCATTATTTTTTTCTGAGGGTTAATATATTAAGTAAATTGTATGGCAAAAGGTGAAGTTATTTGTCCAACATCGTTAAGCATCGTCAACAACCAGGCGTCTCCATATTAATTTTTAGTACATTAGCGACGGAAGGTAAATCGAATTTTAATTCGGTATAAGTTTTGAAAAAAACATATACATAAGGCTTAAGTGTAACTGTGCAAAACAGTTTCATAGATCAACACGATAGCGGAACCATCGACTGACAGTTCCAAATAAATACTAAAACGCACCTGGAAAGCTTTCCACAATGACGCGAGAAAAATGCACTAATAAATGCAAAGCATCAACGTAAGCACGCTCTTCTGGCTGCACAATGGCATCTCCACGGTTTTGTAAACTGTCATGCGAGAAAAATTGCACCCGCATAACCTGTCCCAGCGAATGGCAGCCAGGCAGGCAGACAGGCAACGGAGCGACCTTATTTGCATTCCCATTTTTCTCAAGCACGGGCGCGCGCGCGCTTTCCCTCCACTCCTTCTAGCGGAGAATATTTATATATCACCCGTGGGTTGGCATTCTCAATCCCCGCGCGAAGGGAACGTGCGATTACAGCCCATCAGCATGACGGTACGGTCGCTACCGCTCGGTCGGTTGGTCCTGTGGCATGTTGTAATTTCCGCATCGCAGTAAGACGCCGCATCGCGCGAACGCTCGACCCTTAATGGTGCAAACGGAATAGCACACGTCACGTCAGCCACGGAAGGCACGAAAATGGTAGAAATAGTGTAGCTGGGAGGAGGGTTGAGCCGTGCGGCAAGCATCGCTCAGACGAAGTCGCTCAATTAATCATCTTTTGCTCTGATGAAAATTGCAATCATTGCTGTATTCCGTGCCGGTGCAACACGATGGTGCAGGGGATCCGCCACATCCTGGAAGGTTACACCGATGCATGCAAGCGCATCCATTGCATAGTGCGAGAGTGTGAGAGTAGGGGGAATGGAATTCTTGCTTGTCGGATATCTTAACGCTTCTGCATGATGTGGAAGATGCTATGCTACACACAACGACACATTCAGCGGGGAAAAAACATGACTAGATACTGTGAAAAGTAATACGTGTATGTGTCAGTTTTTTCGTCGTATTTATACCTTTTTAATTAAATTGTAATATTAACATTACAGAACGAACCTAAAATTAAACTAAATATTTGTACATGAGCGAAACACACAAACTTCTTCACATCCTCTGCTTAGCTTTCGTTCCCCGTAGTTAACTGTTTCTTCCGCTATCACAACAATCGTACAAAATTCATACAAAAAACATCAACAAGGCAAAAATCACCACACTCGATGAAGACGAAAAGCGGAAGCGAAAGGGAAGAATAATAATGCTATGTGCAGACATGGAAAGAACTGCTGAATAAACATGCAACGTCAATTTTCTAAATGTGCGAGAACGTGATTCCACTTCACTCTCGATAATGGATTCGCGAAGCTGAAGAGCCTTCGATTCTGAGGAAACGCTCGTACCACTCGTCCGTAGGCGATTGAAGTGTATTGAACCGTGCTGGATGGGTTGGTGGTGGGTTGGTGGATTCCGCCTGTTCGCCTCACTGGTTTGTTCGGGTTCAATGTCCCGAGAGTTAATTAAAAATGAATCGAGCTGGTGTTTAGCGCTATTTTTGCTGCTGGCGTAGCGAAAACTTAAGAATATGGTTGTGATGCACGTGTTTGGTTGTGGTTAGATATGGTAAGCTTACTTTAAAGTTTATTGAAATTATTTTTACGACATAAAAATTACTTTAATATACCTAAAAAATAACAAAAAAAGATAAAAATTAATAGTAAATATGACAAGATAGACACAATTTCATTCAAAACACTATTACACAAAATAATAGGCACAAACTTGGACTTGTATGGACACTGTGTTGTGTTAAGCAAACTTTCAGCCATGCTTTGCCTCGCTCCGGACAAACTGCTCCGTTGCCAAAAGCATTTTCCGAAACCATGTTCACGCAGAAAGCTACCATGTTCATATCTTTAGCGATAAATCGCTGCAAAACCACAGCATCCCACCGGCGCATACTAACCGCAACACCCACGGTGCAACTTTTTGACCGATTGTCGGCAAAATCCAACCCTCTCCCCCCACTTAGCCCAGTCCAGCGTTCCTTTCCCAAGCTCGTGCACGGTGGCAAAAGATTTTTATCACAGCCAGCGCCACGTCCTATTAGTGTGCCTGTTTCGAAGCATTATCGTTAAGCTGCGAGACGTACAAAACTTGCTCCGGCGCGTCGGCTGCTGCTGCTAAGACGCTTCGCTAAAAATAGCAAAAGCCGAACGAGCCGAGCGGAGATGCAATAATGGAAAGAAAAAGCTTGGGCGGGCAAGAAAAATTAGCAACTAAATCGGTACGGAACCCGAGGCCACCTCCAGCAAGGAGGTGTCTGTCCAGTGGTCCCAGTGGAAGCGTAGCGAAGATAACTTTCCCGAGAACGAAGCATCGCTTTTCCGGTACCTAAAGAGTTGTGGACTTTGTGGAAATATTCCGATGTGTTAGAGAGAGTTTGTTTTTCGGTGCCGACTCTTCTACATCCTCCCGAAACCGGACATCTTCGGACAAGCAGCCCGGCAAAAATGTCGGAAAATGTGTTGTCCATTTGCCCTGTGTGTGTGTGTGTGTGTGTGTGTGTGTGTGTGTGTGTGTGTGGGTGGGGGGGGGGGCAGTATACCGTAACCCAACGCACATCTCTTCTGCCACCACGAACGCATTTAGCGTTGAGTCAAAATGGAAGAAACACATTTCTGGCCGCATGCTTTATGTGCATGCTGCTTCACCTTCGCCGCTCGCGTTCTTCGAATCTAGCCCGCTTGCTTTGCCTCCGAAAAAAACCACTGCCTTGGTGGTTCGGTAGCAGCAGTGCAAATACAGCAGCTCTCAAGACGGCAATCCAGTTCCGGGGTCAGAAACGGGAAAGCGAAACTTTCTTCCTTCACAATACACCAAACCCCATTCATATGTATTCATTTGAATAATTTAAGACAATCGCCCGCTTTCGGGATGTTTCGCAACGCTCCCTCAGTGCTGGCAGGAAACCGGAAAAGGTGAATGTGTTTATAAATTTATTTCGAGGCGTGTTTGCTGGTGCGCTTTTGTGCAAACAGTTCGCTAGTCCGACTGGTGAAAACGACTCCCAGCGAATGGCACAATGGTCATTGGTTGGGTGAAAGTTCCCAAAATTTTCCTCCGAGGGAGCAGAAAATAAGTCTA